>PVJA010018805.1:0-30118 GCA_004027025.1 Myocastor coypus
TCCAAAATGTCCCTTTAAGGATAAGACATGCTCCCTCTAAGATGTTGCTTTTAAGGCAGGCTCCTTTTAATACAGAAGAGGTTGGATGGATTATTTAACAGAAAGCACATAGGAAACACATGAGAAGACAAATGTCCTAATCTCAGCTATTTAACTGGTAATGCCAATAGTCAAAAATTCATTTTACAAGGTTGGAAATGTAGAAATATCTAAACCTACACAGAAAATAAATGCCCAAGGACAACCTAAGAAAATATGGGAGATACTATAGTACAAAAATTCAACGTTCATTATTTCTAGACACAAGGTACCTGAATTTTTCAAATTTTAAACAAAATCCACCACTTAAAAAAAATTCCTTAACAAATAATGAATTTTTACATTAGCCAACTCTTTTTTTTTTTCAAGTGCTTAGTACACTGAGCTGTGTCACTGGCCCTTAGCCAACTCCTTAGCAAACAGAGTCATATATAAACATTTCAAGAAAAAAACATGCTTTCTTTATCTGCTTTTAAAAAAGCTATTTTACGGACCTGTTTAGGCAGGTGTAGGGACCAGAGTTCCATCTCCAGTGAGCTGGGCTGGCCCTGTGCTATACTGAAAAGGTGACTGAGACTGGGCATGGTGGTGCATGCCTATAATCCCAGCACTGGGGAGGCTGAAAACAGGAGAATCACTACTAGTCTAATCTGTGTAAGGCCGGGCGTGGTGGCTCACGCCTGTAATCCCAGCACTCGGGAGGCTGAGGCAGGAGGATTGGTGCGAGTTCGAGACCAGCCTGGGCTACAAAAGTGAGCTCAAGGCCAGCCTCAACTGCATAGCGAGACCCTGTCTCAAAAAGACAAAAAAAAAAAAAAAAAAAAAAATAATCTGTGTAGTGAGATTCTGTAAACCCTATATTAAACACATAAAAAAATAAAATTTAAAAAGCTATTTAAAAAAAAGACCACACTCAATGCTTTCTATAAAACACAGCAAATAGTCAAGCACACAAGTGACCTCCTCATACATTGCTCATACTCCTTCAAGAGACTTCTTCTCCACTGCTAACATGAACTCGTGAGGGGAATATGTTCTTTCTACAAAAAGTGTTGACCATTTACAGTGACTGACTGCAAGTGTGAAATTTCCTTGACAATTCAGTTTATCATGATACCAACAATAGGAAGAATGTGGTAGAAAAACTCAGTCATTGGTCTTCCAAGTAGTTTTTTGTTTTTGTTTTTATTTTTTTCTTGGCAGGACCAGGGGTTTGAGCTCATGACTTTGTACTTGCCAGGTAGGCACTTGTGCCACGGAGCTACCTCTCCGGCTCCTAGTCTTCCAAGTACTTTCAACCCATTATTCAACCAGGTAATAGATAAAATGCCAAGCAAGAGATATATTCGTTTCAATGCATGTACTCAAAACAATAGTAACTCAATATGATTCAGTACTATAATGTTTCTAGGAACTGACTCAAGAAAATGCAAATAAAGTTCACCATGAAACATCCAGGTCTTCAAGTCTCACATAAGCCTAGCACTAACAGGGCTCCCAAGTTGATCAATTCTAGGCTCCTCGTTTTCCAACCTGGGAGACATTAGTTTTTTGTTGCTGTTGTTTTTGTTCTGTTTTTTTTAAAGTTGAGAAAGTTGGGGGCTTTTGGTGGGGAGGGCTGGCTGGCTCAGGCTGCCTTGTACTTTCCATGACCTTGTACTTGCCAGGTGTGAGGACTGAACCTCCATCCCTTGTGCCTGACTGGAATTGCCAGCACAGGCACTTAAACCACTGAGCTAACCCAAAAGCCCCACAACCTGGAAACGTTATATGTCTTCTGAGAAAGACATAGTGGCCTACAACCACAAAGTTTAGGATAGTGTAACTTTTACTCCATGAACTTTAATACTTTTTCAATGCTAAACCCTACATCATACACAGAACTCGGCTTTTGCAAGCCAAAAAATAGGAGTACTTAGAGCTCTCTCTTAACAACACAGCTTACAATCCACTTAGCTGGTTTGTGTAATTTTTAAACATGAAATTGTAATTTGCCTACACTCTACAAATATGAACAAAAATGCAAAGATCAAAATGCAGAATTGCAGACTAAGGACCTGCTTAAGCAAGCACAGGGACTGGACACCAATCCCTGGCATCACATGCAGCATCTGCCCCACCCCTAGGCACACTGAGCCAGCCACCACATCCCGGCAAGGCGGCATATGCCTATAATCTCAGCGCTACACAGGCTGTAAAGAGGATCACTGTGAATCCAAGCTGTGCAGTGAGACCTGTACCAAATAAATTTTTAACAAAAATACAGAAATTGGACATTAGCACCAACTATGCTGAGACAGACAACAGACACATCCAAAGAAACAAATCTCTTAAACCATAAGCAATACAATATATTCAATGTCTGAGAAGAAGGAAAGGAAAAAAGAAGAGATAGACAGGAAGAAAGTTAGAAATAAATATAAAGACAATTTCTAAAAGTTAAGATAAAATTAAATAGTTTTATACTTTTCATAGTTTTTTTTAAAGTTTAGGAACTTAATATATATGACCAGCTCAGCCTGCCTTGGTGGTGGGGCATGTGGTGCCAGGGATCAAACTGCGGTCCTTGCAGTTGCCTAAGTTTGCCTAAGCAGACGCATTAGAGCAATGAGCCATCTCACTGGCCCTTAGGAACTTCTTACAAAGAGAAATAAAGAACTATCTTGGCCAGGCGTGGTGGCGCATGCCTGTAATCCCAGCACTCGGGAGGCTGAGGCAGGAGGATCAGTGTGAGTTCAAGACCAGCCTGGGCTATAAAAGTGAGCTCAAGGCCAGCTTGAACTACATAGCAAGACCCTGTCTCAAAAAGACGAAAAAAAAAAAAAATATATCTAGCATAAAACAAAAGCTCACTGATAATTTACAATTTGAAGCTGTGAAAATGACTGGCAAGAGTCATGTGGGACAAGAAAGGAGGTGAGCATGACATGAACAGCAAAACTGCAACATGCTAGTCCTGGAAAGCCAGGCATTGTGGTGACACATGTAGAATCCCAGCACTCAAGAAGCTGAGGCAGGATAATCATGAATTCTATGCCAGCGTGGGCTAACCCAATGAATTCAAGGTCAGCCTGGGGTATGTAACAAAACCCTAGTGCAAAATAAGATTTAAAGGGGCCTGGCCAGGGAGATAGTTCAGTAGAATAAGTGCTTGGCTGGCGAGTGCAGGGTCCTGAGTTCAATCCCTGATACCAGAAAAAAGAAAGATTTAAAGGGGCACGCCTGTAATCCCAGCACTGGGAGGCTGAGGCAGGAGGATCAGTGTGAGTTCGAGACCAGCCTGGGCTACAAAAGTGAGCTCAAGGCTAGCCTGAACTGCATAGCGAGACCCTGTCTCAAAAAAGACAAAAAAAAAAAAAAAAAAAAAAAAAAAAAAAAAAAAAAAAAAAAAAAAAAAGCCTTGTACTCACCTACAATAAAAGAATGTTGCAATTACTAAAACATGAGCTTATAAGGTTTTAGGAGACATTCCTCAAGTGTCAAAAATCTCTATTTTTATTGCACACAGTATGCAAGGATGGCCAAGTTTACAGTCCCTCACACCTCCCAATCTTTCCCTTATCACTGGCATCACTGTAAACATGACTACCTCTCTGTCCATCCCTGGAGCTTTAAGGTACTGCAGAAGAACCTCAATCTTAAAACAGCAGCGGGTACTCCCTGCCCCAGAGAGAGAATACAGTGGCACCACAGAAAATCTCTCCAATGGGCACCATGGAGACTAGTCTCAACACTAAGTGCTATGTCTCTCTTCAACGAACATAACACAACTCAAAGAGCTAAATTAATCCCAAGAGCTTTCAAATCAACTGCAGAAGTCTTATGGACATGAATGGCCCAGCCATCTCACTTAAAAATTAATCTGTATGTTTCAAAATACTCTTGCATACTGATGACCTACTTTCCTTATCAACAACAGCTTAAAAAAACAAGCATGTATGACTGCACAAACTTGCTAAGTCTGTTTTCCACTACTTAGTCAGATGGGGTTTCTCTTGGAATAAAATGTTAATAAGTAATTCTTTGGCAATCTCACACCAGGGAATGAAATTACTGGATTTTCAGATCTCTTAAAGTAAAATAAAAAGTCACTTTTATGTTTATCTTTTTTTTTTTGTTTTTGGTGGTACTGGGGATTGAATTCAGGATCCTGCACTTGCCAGGCAAGCACTTATTCTACTGAGGTATCTCCCCAGCCTCATTTTTATGAAGAACTTCATAAAGGCAAAACTAGAAATACCAGAAAACAAAATATCACCTTTTTTTTTTTCAAAATATCACCTTCTATTAAAGAACTTCTGATTTTTTTTTAATACTCTGCATCCCCATCAATGAGAGATTATATATTCCTAAAACTGTTCCCAAGAAGGGAAAAATGTAGATATCAGATACAAGTTTATTCTGACACAACCAACTAACCATCTAAATCATTCTGGTCATCTGGAACTTGTTTGGTTCAACTATGAAAAGGGAGAACAGAAACAAATGTTTTCTAGAGTCCTATCATGCGCTGAAGTCTAAGAATCTATACAGAATCCTTTCAACAGCACTATTACAGTCTGGACTGGATCTGAAATGCCTCCCCACTCAAAGGCCATGCCTCCAGGGTGTGGTTGCCAGCCTATGGAGCAACTGTTAGAATATAGGGTCTAGTGAAAGTAAGTGAAGTCACTGGGGCCATGCCCATAAAAGGGCCCTTTTTGCAAAAGAAAATCATAATCTTTAACTTCATGTTATCTAGTGAGTAACAGTAATCAGAAGAGAAATGAATGTCTCACGTGAAAGCAGAAAGAATTCCCTCCTTCTTTGTCACAGTACTAGGGACTGAACCCAGGGACTGGCATGTGCTAGGAAAGTACCCTACCACTAAACTGCATCCTCAGCTGAAGGAGGAATCATTTCTCAATAATTTTAAAGAGACCAGCAGAAAGATTAGAGGCTTCCCATCTCTGATACTTTCAAGCAACTACATCTATGGTTTGCAGAAATCTCTAAAATCTGCCCAAAATACTAAACATATAGTACCATGGATCAAACTCAGGACCTTGAGCTTCCCAGACAGGCACTTATACTGCAGAGCTATATCCCCGGCCCTAGATTACCCACATCTTATAGGCTACCTTATGACTTGCAGTCCTTCCTCAGCCTCCCAAGTAGCTTGGATTACAGGCACGCAGAAAACTTTATTCCTTTCATCTAGAAAAACAGGAACACTGACACTATCCCCTAATACGTCATGCAAAAGTAAAATTCAACTAACATTTACAGAGTACCGACTGTGCATCTAGACAGAAATGCTAGGAAATATAGTCATGAAAACAAACAAAAGTAAAAATAAGACAATCTTTGCTTTTAAGGAATACAGAATATAGAAATACTGGAGTTTACATTTGCCAACTGGAAAATAATTCATACTTCATTTATTTTTATTCATTAAACCCAGGAAGTATTCAGTACTGGCACAGAAATAACACTAGTAACACCCACAAATTAACATTTCTATCTACTTTTCTAACACCATATCCAAACAATATCTACATTTTATTCAAATATATCACACAAATATCTATCTTCCTATCGTAACTTTCTACAGCCTGTCCAGCTCTCCCTCATATCCTATACTGCTCTTCCCCAATTAAGCCTGTTCTCAGCCAATTCAATACCACTACACAGAACCTCAGACAGTGGCTCTTTCCCAGCATCCTACAGATGCTGACTGCCCAAAAGCTGCCCAAAGAGTTGAGCATTAAAAAGTAGTGCCTATGAAGACTAAAACTTTAAATTTCTTCTATTAATTTTAAAGTAAATCAAAACATTAAGCTTGCCATAATAAACTGTGAATAAAAAATTTTAATTAGACCAAAAAAAAAATTAATCCCTAATGCTTACTATACTTAGCATCCTAAACTGTCAAGTCAGAAGACTTCATAGCTACCCAGTAGTTCCTTCATAGAGGCAGTAACAAAAAGAAGTGCATTATTTTTCCACTGTTTGACAAAATAATTGGCTTTCTGGTCATTGTTTATAAAGAAATGTACATATTGGGCCTCAGCTCTGACTATAAGCTATTCCAACTTACAACTTCTTACCCTGCCTTGGTCCACATCTCAAAGATCACAGAAACCAAGTCGCTTTACCTGTCAAAATATGTATACCCAAGTCAGGAAAAGAAAAAAAAAAAAAAAAGGAATAGGGGGTTGAGAAAGAAGGATATGAAGCTTAAGGCCAACCTGGACAACGGAGTGAGATCCTATCTCAAAATAAATTAAAAATGTTGGAATATAGTCCAGTGGAGGGGTAGTCTAGTATGTAGGTAGGAACTTCTACATTTTATCCCCAGTACATACTGAGGATCTGTATGCACTGGGGATAAAACCTAGAGGTTCCTACATGAGTATTTTAACCCAAGGAATCTGTCAAGGACATGGGCTCTTTCTGATTTCAGGCATCACATTTAACCTTGCATAGCACAGTCCAGCCTAACATGGCTTCATTCAACTTTCCTCTGAAACCTTGTTATATTGACTGCAAAGTTTTGAGATAATGTGAATTACTAAAGAATCTCTTTTTTAAACAATTAATACTGTATCTCCAAAAGGGTTAAAGACATGAGTCAGACAATATAAAGACCAGTCATCCTAATACTGAGTAGCTGATGGTCCAGTAATAACTATCAGAAAGGTACTTAGGGGTTAAAGCATGGTTCTTTTTCCTTCACATAATTCTTTTTTTTTTTTTTTTTTTCTCCCAGAACCGGGGATTGGACTCAGGACCCTGCACTTACCAGAGAAGTGCTTATTTAACTGAGCCATCTCCCTGTTCCCACTCCCCAGTCCCACTTTCACATGAGTTTCACCTCCCAAGATTCAAGCATTAACAATTTTTTTTTTCAAGCATTAACAATTTTTTAAGCTATGCTATAAATTACACAGATTGTTTCAACTGAGGATGGGAACTCCCCTCCCCCCATCTGGAACTCGGGATTGAACTCAGGCCCCTGTACGTGCCAGGCAAGCACTTATTCTGCTGAGCTATCTTCCCAACTGAGGATGGGAACCTGTAATGCTGAATTTAAATTAAAATAAAAACCCTGAGTCCCAAAAAGCTAAGTCTCTAGAACACAACTCTGTCCCAAGTTGAAACCAAATGTACATATTACCTCCAAAACAAAAATTCAAAAGGGCTCTCAATCACTGATTTTCAGAGGACCCCATCATTACCCACACATAAAAGTGTAGTTCAGCCAGTGCATTCAAGACATTTCTATACTACATAAGATTAAACATACATCTCAGGAGTTAAAAAAAAAAAGACTTCTAACTTTCCTCCTCCTGTGATAAGACATTTCTATACTACGTAAGATTAAACATGCATCTCAGGGGTTAAAAAAAAAAAGACTTCTAATTTTCCTCCTCCTGTGATAACACTATAAGCAGCAGTAGAAAAGATGAGAGAGCCTAAATGGTCATTCTGTTTCTAAAGCAGACAGCATATATCTTATTAAGTATCACCTCAAAGAGCTGTGGCTATCCCTTTGTTAGCTTTAGCCTCTCTCTTCCTTGCAATGAAAACTAGGATGACAATGTTAAGCTAAAGGTACTTCTAACTATAAAATTAATTCAGCATCTAGCTTATAAAGTAATTAGTCCCCAAATCTCTGTTTAATGGGATGATAGCTCAAACTGACATGTATTCCAACAGAAGGCAAACAAGTGAGCTTTCACATTGGCAACTCAGTCTCAATTCTTTAAGTTCCTAAGAATGAAAGGAATTAGAATCTTTAACTAGGAAAGAATGCTTGACCACTATAAAAAGGAATTCAAGTATCTTTCATGTGAAGTAGGCAAATGATTAGACATTTGTTATAAGGAGGAGGTGCTTCTGAGTTCTGTCAGGTACCCCTTCAATATTAACAGTGAAAAATAGCCCAAAGGCTTCAGTCTTGCATATTCAAGATGAAGACCTCAGCAACCCAGCAGCCACTGGCAGCTAAGGAGACCTCGGAGTAAGAAAAACTCTTCCCGGCCAGATAGATAGCTCAGCAGACTATAAAATGCCTGCTTAGGCAGAGTGCAGTGGCCAGGGTTTGATCCCCAGCGTGCCGTGCTGGCCCCACCCCCGGGGGCAATTGAGACTGGGCATAGTGGCGTGCGCCTATAACCTCAGCACTTGGGAGGCTGAAAACAGGAGAATCACTGCCAAGTCCGGATCTGCATAGTGAGACCCTGTAGACCTTGTACTAAATACATAAAAATTTTTAAAAAGAAAAGCTCTTACAAAAATACCCTGTGACCAGATTGTCTTGCTCACCCAGAGACAGAATGACCACACTGTGAAGCAATGACCAACTTCCATTAATCCTAAATGCTTTTATTATGCTTATTAGAATGTGTGTAGTTTCAAAAACCAGACATGGTAGCACATGCCTATAATCCCAGCACTCGGGAGGCTGAAACAGGAGGATTGGTGTGAGTTCGAGACCAGCCTGGACTACAAAAGTGAGCTCTAGGCCAGCCTGAACTGCATAGCAAGACCCTGTTTCAAAAAGACAAAAAAGTGTGTAGTTCCAGTATATGACTTGTATTATTCTTGTCCAAATTTAGAGTTTCATGAACAGATGGCCCATTGGTTAGGATTTTTCTAGTATGACATAATACTACAAGGGCACCTTTGCAACATTAATTGATCTTTGCTTTGTTTGATTTTTGAGACTCTTTATATATACTCTTTATACCCAAACTTGCCTCCAGTGTGTGAACTTCTGGCTCTGGTCTCCTAAGTGTAAGGAGCACTGGCATATACCCCATACCCAGATTATTATTTTAATAATCACATGACTAAATGTTAAAAAAAAAAAAAATGGAAACCACCGTATTGTGGCCGGAGAGATAGTTTGGTGGCCTAAGAGCCTGCCTGGCAAATGTGAGGACCCAGGTTCAATCCCTGGTACTGCATGAGGTACCAGACCTAGAACCCTGGGTGTGCTGAGCCAGGCACCAAGTCCAGGCATGGTGGCACATGCGTATAATCCCAGTGCTGAGGAGGCTGAAAACATGAAGATCACTGAATTTGAGCTGCATAGTGAGACCCTGTACCAAACACATTAAAAAAGAAGAAGAAAAAAAGGACTCAAGGGGCTGGGGAGATAGCTCCGTGGCACAAGTGCCTGCCTGGCAGGTGCAAGGTCGTGAGTTTGAACCTCAGTCCCACAAAAGAAAAAAAAAAAAGGACTCAAATTAACAAGCCCGGGGCCGGCAAGATAGCCCAGTGGTCTAAAGTACCTGCTTAGGCAAGCTTAGGCAACCAAGGGACTTCAGTTGGATCCCCGGCACATGTTGCACCAGCCTCACCCTCTGGGGCAGGCTGAGCCAGCTATAACATACATACATACATACATACATACATACACACATACATACATACAGTTTAAAAAAAATAACAGGCCTAATTTAACATCCTATGAAACTAGAGAGGTTCTTTTGCCACACAGAATATTACACTTTATACATCATAAACAGATGACTATTAAGAGTGCATTGCAATTCCCTTTCAAACTCTGGAAAGATCTATCTTTTATCAGAAACTAAACCTTTTTCCTTAAAATGAAGAGGCAGTCAGACAGAAACAATATGAGGATAAGGTCTGAATAAGGAAAGTTAGTTTGAGTAAGCATTTCCAATGCTTACTCAAACTGCTAGATGCAATAATACTGCTTTGTTTTTACTATCACCCTACCCTGCTGAAATTGGACCTTTTCCCCTTTGTCTTCAATAATTTAACTTTGATTCAAAGTCTACAATATTTAAGTGAAAATGGGAATCCATAACTTAACAGCTTAACATCAGAAATAAAACTATTGAATTTACTCTATTTGATTTTCCACACTCCCATTCATTAACAGATACTTAAGAAAGCCAAGGAACACTGTATGAGGCTTACAAACTTTTCCTCAAATAATAATGGCAATGACCCTGCAAGTGAGTCATTAGCATCTCCACATACTACAGAAGAAATGAGGCTCAGAGGTGAGGAAGCTGGCAAAGTCACAATCAGTTAAGAAGTAGAGCCAAGAGTGAAATTCACATCACTCTTTCTCTGAAGGCCTCCTACACCTTCAGGGCCGAGGTGCTGCTAAGCACAAAAGAAAAGACACTATTTAACATATATCCACAGCTCACTCATTGGACAAAAAAGAAATCTGGACTATTTTTTCTTCTTTACTATATCCTGCCACTTTGGTGAGTACAAAAGAAGAAAATTCACTCTAAATTGATCAACTGGTTTCTCTATATTGTGGTTTCATTTTGGAAGAGAGGAGAGGAGAGGGGAGGGAAGAAGAGAAGAGAAAAATATATAACTAAAGGAATAGTACCTTAAGTCAGATGTTGCAACACAAGCTAAAGATATCCACAGAAGAATGAAGTTTGTAAATATTCAATTTACAACTACTTTCATAAGTATACAGATGTAGCTCCAATTTGAAGGACCTCAATACATAACACTGGCCTGTATACATTTGGTGTGGCCAAACTGTACCAAACTAAATATGTTCCCTGGCCATCTGTCCTGCTAAGGAAGCCAGTAGTTCTTGTTCACTAGTGGGAAACAACCTGGAGAAGAATGTACTGCCCTCAGGAAAATGTCTCAAACACTCATCTTACATTTAAGCACTTTTCTGGTAAAAGGTAGCCTTGGATGCCAGAAATACAGAAGGATCCATGCTTGTTCTCCACGTTATTTTAATACAGGTAATAAAGATGTTAACAATCAGACAAATGTGGTGGCACATACTTGTATTCTCAGCACTTTGGGAAGCTGAGGCAGGAGCATGGCAAATTTAAGCCCAGCCTAGACAACTCAGCAAGACTCTATCTCAAAAACAAAAGAACTAAATTAAATGAAGCTGAGAACATAGCTCCGTGTGAAGGCCCTGGGTTCAATCCCCAGCATGAAAGAGAGAGAAAGAAAAGAAAAGAAAAGAGAAAGAAGCTGGTGAGATAGCTCAGTGGTCTAAAGTGCCTGCTTAGACAAGCTCAGGCAATCACTGGGACTGCAATTTGATCCCTGGCACTGCAGTTTGATCCCTGGCACCACATGCTGCTCCAGCCGCACCCCCAGGGCAGGCTGAGCCAGCCACACCATAAATAAATAAAGTTAGGGGCCAGGGAGATAGCTCTGTGGTAAAAGTGCCTGCCTGGCAAGTGCAAGGTCAAGAGTTTGAACCCCTGTTCCCCCCCCCAAAAAAAAAAAAAAAAGTTTGAAAAAAATAATAAAGTTAAAAAATAAAAAGAACAAAAGAGAAAACAAACAAGGGCCAGTCAAACAGCTCAGTGAATTAAAGCACCTGCTTAGGCAGACACAGGTACCAGGGGTTCAATCCCCTGGCCTGCCTTGCAGGGCCTGCCCCCACCCTGAGGTGTGCTGAGACAGCAATCGAGACTGCACATGGTGGCACACACCTATAATCCCAGCTCTCTGGGAGGCTGAAAACAGTTGGATCACTAGGAGTCCAAATCTTCATAGTGAGACCCAGTAGACCCTGTCCTAAAATACAAAAGAAAAGAAACAAACACAAGAATAAATAAACAACAACAAAAGAGAACCAATCCACTGACTGGAGGATCTTCCCAGTTAACTTCAGTGAATAATCATTTGTTCAGCAAATACCCAGTAGGCACAGGTGACCAAAATGAACAACAGACTCTCAGTCTGCCTTCTAAGTGAATCCCTCTGACACTTTGCCTTCTTTGGGAAGTCAGCTTTCATTCAGATCCAGTTTCTTGCTGGGAATAGTAGTGATGAATGTTTCCTGAGGGCAGGCAGGAGTGATGTCTGCCTATGGGATAAGGAAGTTTTCAAGGAGGAAAACCTTGTGACCTAGATCCCAAAGGGCAAGAGGAGGGAATACTAATAAATGCATCACAAGATTCAAAAGTTGACAAGGTGAAAGGAATGGACTGGAGATGACGACACAGGAAGGGAAACAGTAAAACTCACAGCTGACTGATAGCAGAAACTGCCTTGATCCACAAAGAAAGACTGAACTTTATTCTGTGGGCAATGAGAAAGCCTGAGGAATAGGGAAGGCAACTGACTGATGAGTCCTTTTCAATCTATAGCACATATTAAATTAATTCAAATACTTTCCTAACCCTTTCTCATTTGGCCTTTATTTTATAAGTCATATAACCTCAAAAAGTACTTTATTTATTTATTTATTTAATCTTTTTGAAACAGGGTCTCACTATGCAGTTCAGGCTGGCCTAGAGCTCACTTTTGTAGCCCAGGCTGGTCTCAAATTCACACTGATCCTCCTGCCTCAGCCTCCCAAGTGCTGGCATTACAGGTATGTGCCACCTTGCCCGGCAAGTATTTATATTTAGAATATATAAATGATTCCACAATAAAAGTTCAATCCAGGCTGAGGCAGGAGGATCAATGCGAGTTCGAGACCAGCCTGGGCTACAAAAGTGAGCTCAAGGCCAGCCTGAACTGCATAGTGAGACCCTGTCTCAATAAGACAAAAAAAAAAAAAAAAAAAGTTCAATCCATTCAAAGATAAGCAAAGCATCTGAGAAGACATTTCTTCAAATAAGGTGCACAAAAATGCCCACCAATCATGTGAAATAATGTTAGCATTAACCATGTAGAAAACATGTCAAAATAGCACTGGTTACCAATTTACAAGCACTCAGATGGCTAGAATCAAAAAAGACTGAAAATAACAAGTGCTGGTGAAAATGTGGAGAAATTGGAAACTTCATACACTGTGGGTAAAAATCTACAAAAGTGCAGCTGCTTTGGGAAATTCTGGTAGTTCCTCCATGGCTAGACATTGAGTTACCATATAATCCAGTACTTCTACACTTAGACACTTAGTAAATACTCAAGAAAAACAAAAACATGTTCACATAGGAACTTGTACACGAATGTTCATAACACCATTATTCATAAGAGCCAAAACGGGAAAACAACCAAATGCCCATCAACTGATGAATAGTGTACCCACACAGTGATATTGATCATAAATATAATGAAGTACTATACATTTTATGATATATATAAACCTTAAGAACAAGCTAAATAAAAGACATTAGACAAAAAAGATCACATATTACGTGGGGCCAGGGAAAGAGTTCTGGCACAAGTGCCTACCTGGCAAGTATAAGGTCGTGAGTTTGAACCCCTGTCTCGAAAAAAAAAAAAAAAAAATTACATATTACATGACTTTATTTACAAGATGTCCATAATAGGCAAATTTGAGAAGGCAGATAACTGGATGTTAGGGCTGAAAAGGAAGAATGGAGACAGGAGATCAATAACAGCAACAGCATTTCTTTCTTAGGGTGCTGAAATGTTCTAAAATTGATTATGATAACTAACAGCTATACAACTAAAAATATACTAAAAACCACTGTACTGGACACTTTATTTTCTTTTTCTTGTTTCAGAACCTTTGTTTGTTTATTCACTCATTTTTATGGCTGGCTCAGCCCACCCCGAGGGCAGGGCTGGTGCAGCATGTGGTGCCGAGGATTGAACCGCAGTCCCTGAAGCCGCCCAAGCTTCCCCAAGCAGGCGCTTTAGACCACTGAGCCATCCCGCCGGGCCCATACTGGACACTTTAATGAGTGAAGTGTAGGGCATGGTGACACATACCTATAATCCCAACACTCTAAAAGGCTACAGCAGAAGGATCAAAAGTTTGAGCCTAACATGGACAGCTTGGCAAGACTGTTTCAAAAGACTGGGGGTGTAGTTCAGTGCGAAGGCCCTGGGTTCAACCCTTAGCATCACAAAAAACAAAAATGAGTGAACTGTATAGCATATAAATTATACCTCAATAAAATTGCTATAAAACAAAATAAGATTTTATTATACATTGTGGAAACACAAAGTGAATGCTAAGAAAGGAGTATACAGTAGAATCTTGTTCACTCTCAACGATCTGAACTAGGGCAACAAAAATCCAGAGAGATTCTATTACTTAAAATTCTAGGTACTAGGTCACAGTGAAATATTCATGAAGAATTCCATGTTTTAATACAGAAAAAGCAGCTTAAGGTTAAAAAGGTGCCCTCATCAAGTACCAGAAGAGTTTTCATGACTCCAGGATAGGCTAACACAGGTAATTTATTAAATGGAAAATAAGTTCACTAGGTTTTACCATGTGGATTTGTACTCTGAATATAAAAGTGACATTCATATTTATTATTACTCTAGCCCTGAAAAAGAGGTCAAAGGTAAAATATAGTCCACTTAATGATACCTGTTCTTAAAGCAAGTTTGTGGCTAATAAATTAATAAATATTCTGTCATCATAAAGAAATGAATCTTCCACATTCCCACTTATAAGAACTAATAATTTATTATTTTGAATATTTCATCTCAGAGATATTACAGTGATTCTCCTCATGGTTGGACTAGATCCCAAAAGGAACAAATGTGCTAACCAAAAAATTTATATAAAATAAAAAGCCTAAGTATTTACAAAATGCTATTCATCATAGCTGAATTTAATTTGAAACTAGACAGAAATGAAACACATAAATGCTGATTAACACAATTTGCAAAGTAACAACTGTGAAGAATTCTATATTGTGTGTAATATGTGTCTATTAAAATTGATCGGTTTTAATTTACCACCCACAAGAAATCTAAAATACAAGAAGCTTCTGTGGCACAAGTGTCTGGCTGGCAAGTGCAAGATTGTGAGTTTGAACCCTGATCACACCAAAAAAATTTAAAAATAAAATACAAGAAGCTACTTTCTGGATTTGGCAAAAAGGTGTGACCATATTTACACTAAATCTTTGTTTCATTCTCAGTATACGCAACTATCCTCTACAAGATACTGCATTTCCAGGTCTAACATACAACAGGTTTTTTTTCACTCTCACCCCATTTATTTATGCGCTCTTTCAGATTTAATGTTTAATGTTAGGCTTCTTCAAACATGACTATGAAACATTATCTCCAAGCCCTAACACCCCAGAAAGTTTTCTTAAATCAGTTTTCTGAAATGTACAAAATCAAGTCCAAAATAGTTTACCCATTTCTTCTGCTATCTACTTCCTCAGCTTTACACTAAGTGAATTTATATTATACTGATATTGTATCTATTTGCCTTCACAAGTGAGCAGATGATACAAACCAACTGTGCTTATACTTAATAATGTTTCGGTCTATCCTAGCAGGTGCTGGTATGGGACAGAGTTCTGCTAGATAAAGACAATGAGATCCACATTTATGTAAGTAAGAGTCCTATAAGTATGTTTTAAAATGTAATCCCAGCCAGCAACACTGTGGCGAGACAGCCTAATAATTTTGTGCCGATTTCCAAAAGTATATATATATATATATATATATATATATATATATATATATATATATGCACCAGCTAATACACAGGATTTGATTCCTTTTAAATGCCTCACAGAAAGGGAAAGCCTTTGTACTTTGCTATCCCAGGGGAAATGAACAACTTGCAATTTGCTTCTCACTCTGAATCCCACGTTGCAACATGTAGAGCAAGCACTTCAGACACCACAAAACAAGGGCAGCCTACATTAAGGCCAAATATAGGATGTGATTCTAAACCATGTTGCAGAAAAGCCTACATTTCCTTTTCCAGCGATCAAAACCCTTTGAACACTCCCAAAAAAGGACGGCAGGGCCAGCGCCTCCCTCCAAGAGGAAGACCCTTTCTTCTGGACTCTCCCCACAGCCTGCCACTTCCCCCTACACGTTCAAATCGCCGGAGAGGCCGGGGGCTGCCCTGCGTGCGCCTGTGGGGACAGGCGGGAGAGCTTGGTTCCTGCATTTCCAGCCTCCGCGTCTGATCTCATCCTCAGTCGTTTCGGCGCAGCGGAGCCCCACCTGCACCTCGCTCCAGTTCAATGCATCCTTCGCTAGCTGCCCCGCTATTAGGCGAATACCTCTCTGAATCACCCAGTTCATTCGAACGCCCGAGACCCAGCAGCTAGCGTTTCTGCTTAGTTCCTCCTCTTCCAACCCTTCGCGGGTTCCAGCCGCCCCCCAGTCCCTCCGCCCGGCTCAGCCTCTTTCAAAGCTCACCCACCCATGTTACTCTAGTTTGTGCCCTGCCCCGCCCTACCTGCCCCCCATCTTCGGGACCCGGCGAGGGCTTGCCCCCGAGGCCAGAACACCACTAGGCCGGTGGCCGCCCCCGCCTTTCACGCAGGGCCCAGCTCGCTCAGGCCCCCTGGCACCAACCCACCCCGTACCCCGTCGCTCCTTAGGGCGGCCCGCGCCCCTAGGCGCTGAGCCCTAGCCGCGCCTCGAAAAGCCCCTGCCCACCCAGCACCTCACCCCACTCGGCGGCGGGTCTCCGACCCCTGAAAGCCTGGGGCAGCCGCGTCCACGCACGGCCCATGGCTCTTCACCCGGCCAGCAGGACTCCGACCCCTGGAGCCCTACCCGCGAGGACCCTGCCCCAAGTTCCGCAGGCCGAATGGCCCGTGCCCAGCCCTTGCCCCGAAATCCTGAGCCTCCAGCAGCAGCCCCAGGCCCGAAGACCCCGAACACTGCAGGACCCGCGCTCGCGCGCCCACCCCAGCCCTCGCCCTTCACCCCGCCCTGCCCCTCGCCCCGCCGGCTCCTGTCAGCCGGCGGTCACACATGCTAAGAAAACAGGGCCGCCCGCCCGGCTCGCTCCCGAGCCGCCCCACCAGGCGCGCGCCACTCACCAGGGCCGAGGTGCCTGAAGCGCTGCCGCTACCGCCGCCGCCGCCACTACCACCGAAGTACTCGCTGCAAGGCTCTGAGAAGCCTCCAACCGCTGCCGCCTCCCGCCTGGCACTAAGCGCCGTGCGGGGGAGGGGCGCGGGCAGCCGCCACCGCCCCTGCCGCCACGCGCAGCCCCGCCCCCACGCTGCGCTGCTCCCAACCAGGGAGGCAGAGTCGCGGCACGCCACGCCCACTTCCGTAAGGACCAGACGGGTTCCCACCCTGCCTTCCACGCTTCCTCCCTAGCGCCCCCTCTGGTCGCGCTAAGGGATGCAACGAGCCGCAGAGGAAGGCGGGCCGGAGCGCAAGTCACTTGAGTGGCCGGGGCCGCGCCCACAGGCGCCTCCGAGCCACGCCCAGCACATTTTAGAGCCTGAAACAGGGTTCTTAGAGCTCCTAGCACCGATCTGCTTGGCTCTGCGAGGCTAAGATCCACGGCTCCTCGAGATTTCCCCCGAACCTCAAGCCTCGCCCACTTCATTAAAGCCCTGAAACTAGCTTTCTGATTCCCCAAACCTGGATCCCTCTCAGTGCTTCAGAACCGGCGCCCTAAAACCCCGCTCCGACTTCCAGAAGCCCTGGGATCCGTTATCCTATTCGCTGCAACACGGGCCCCGGTTGCTCGCCGCCTAAGTGCTTAGCCTGTCGGCCCCGCCCAGAATTCTCTAATCCCCGCCTCTAGGTCCAAAGCGTGGTCCCGCCCCCCCCATCCGCCCACCGCCGCCTCCCGGCACTCCCAGCGCAAACCTTCCTCTTAAGGTCCCAGGTCAGGTACTCGGCCCCAGGTGGCCACACCCTTCTAATCCCTACCCACAGAGGTATTGTAATTGACACAGTTTTGCCCAAGAAAAAGTGGGGTTTTCAACTTCTTGCTTTGTTTTTGTTTTTAAACCGGAACAAAGTCCCTTAGTGAGCAGGCAACTTTAAAGTTGGAGCACCAGGATAGAACTTCTAGTTCCTCTGCTGTCAGACCTGTGATCTTCAGGTCGTTTCCCTCACCACTTTGGGTCCGATTTTTAGCATGAAGTTGTCCAGTGAGTAGCCAAAGTCTCTGTCTGAAATACAGTACAGTACCAAGCTCTACAACACCAACAGTACAGTACCAAGCTCTACAACACCAAGCTTTGGGGAAACTGACAGTAGGCATGCTGAAAGCTAGCTTTTCTGGTATATTCCAAAACAAGGCATCTTTGAAGCCCACAGGAGGGATTTTTCACTTTAAGCATCAGCTGCAGAAATGTGTGTCAGAGTGGCTGGAGATGTAACTCAGTAGTAGAGCAGGTGCACAGCACGCAAGAGGCCCTGGGTTAGGCTGACAAGATGGCTCAGCGGTCTAAAGCACCTGCTAAGTTAGGCAAGCTTAGGCAACCACAGGGATCAAGGTTCCAACCCAGGACCGCATGCTGCGCCAGCCCCACCTCCAGGACAGACCGAGCCGGCCATTAAAAAAAAAAAAAAAAAAAAAAAAAAAAAAAAGGCCCTGTTCAATCCCTATTATGCCTCTGGGTGTGTGTGTGTGTGTGTGTGTGTGTGTGTGTGTGCGCACGCGCACACAAGTAGCAGAAAGTAAAGGAAATACAGAAGAGCAGAAGGGAGGAAAGAAAAAAAAGAAGAGTTCAACAGTGTGGTTCTTGGCAGTATTCCTGAGACCAAGGCAAGAGGATGGCAAGTTTGAGTCCCACCTGTGCAATTTAGCCAGATCCTGCAAAGGAAAAGGTCTGGAGATGTAACTCAGTGATAGAGTACCCCTTGATTGCATCCCCAGTATGGGGGTGGGGGAAGATGGGGGAATGAGGGTGCTGTGTAAGCCAAAACCTGACAAAAAACAACTTCCACAGCAAGTTGCTTGTCCTCTCCAAGGCTCTACTTATCTGTGAAAGGGGGTAATAGCCGCTCCACCCTCGGTGTTTCGTGAGCCCAGTTAGCAGTGCACCTCCAACTCCAACAGGGCCTGGATGGAGATAAACAACTGCTACCTGCTGCTGCTGCTGCTGCTGCTGTGGGCCTGACAGTATGAAAGGAAGGATTTTAGGTTGCCCTCCAGCACCCACTGCTGATAGGAGAGACTCAGTATCTTTTTCCAGAGCAAGATTTGCCACTCGGTTCACAGGAAGGAGAGGAGGTGGCGTGTAGTCACTAGCGTATAGTGATTGTCTGAGAGTAACTAACTGTGATACCGAAAGCCAATTTGCAATTATTATGGTTCCTGAGCAGTGGCTTCTGAGTAGTTTTGGGGGAAATGAGGATTGATAAAGCGCTTTAGGATGAAACTGGAGACCACTGAGTACACCGACTGTGGGGGAACAGATTTTTTTTTTTTTTTTGGCTTTTTGAGACAGGGTCTCACTGTGCAGCTCAGGCTGGCTTTGAGCTCACTTTTATAGCCCAGGCTGGTCTCGAACTCGCAGCGATCCTCCTGCCTCAGCCTCCCAAGTGCTGGGATTACAGGAGTGAGCCACCACGCCCAGCTGTGGGGGAACAGATTATAAGTGACCTTTAACTACATTTCCATACACCAAGTGCTGAGTGCCTTCTGCACAAAAATCATCCACAATCTGCCCCCCACCCCTAATCCTTCCAAAAACCATAAGAAGGATTTTTAATCTCCAGTGAGAAAGGCAAAGAAAGAGTCAGGGAAGTGAAATTACCACAGGGCTCAAACTACGCAGAATCCACACACGTCAAACTGCAGAGTCTGCACTCTTAACCAGTTAGTCATTACACTAAACTGCCTCCGAGGCAGTGTGACAGAATACAATACCATGGACTTTGGATTCTGACACCCACGGGTGTACATTCAGGCTGAACTAAGTCATTGTGTGATGTGAGACAAGTCAGCTTCCCTTTCCAGGCCCTCCTTAGCCCCTCCAAGAAGAGTGATTGTATAAAGGTTTACTTCAGGGAGATTCAGGAGTTTGGAGAAAGGGTTGTCCGGTTTGAGGTGCTGGGGATGAAATACAGGGCTTCTCAGATACTATGCAAGCACTCTACTACTGACTACCTCCAGCCCCGGGAGTTTTATTTAATAAACTAAGGCAGGACACAATGCCTTACACCTAATAGACCCTTACATGTTGGTTTCCTTCTCTTCCAATTTTGGTAGTGATGGTGGTGTTTGTATATTTCACTACTAGAGACTGAGCCTAGGACCTTTGCCCTGAACTATATACCTCCAGCCCTTTCTTTTCTTTCTTTTTTTTTTTTTTTTAAAGCCTATCTTTAGGGGCCTGGCGGGATGGCTCAGCGGTCTAAAGCGCCTGCTTGGGAAAGCTTGGGCGGCTTCAGCGACCGCGGTTCGATCCCCGGCACCACATGCTGCACCAGCCCTGCCCTGGCAGGCTGAGCCAGCCATAGAAATGAGTGAATAAATAAAGGTTCTGAAACAAGAAAAAAATAAACAAAAATAAAAAATTCTTAAAAAAAAAAAAAAAAAAAAAAAGCCTATCTTTAAATTGATCAGATCAGCAAGCTTATTTTTATTTTTATTTTTTTTATATTATGGCTGGCTCAGCCTGCCCTGGGCAGGAGGGGGGTTGGGGGGGGAGCCGGTGCAGCATGTGGTGCTGGGGACCAAACCATGGTCCCTGCAGTTGCCTAAGCTTTCCTAAGCAGGTGCTTTAGATCACTGAACCATCTTGCTGGCCCTTTTTTTTTTTTTTTCTTTTCTTTTTTGAGACAGCGTCTCGCTATGCAGTTCAGGATGGCCTTGAGCTCACTTTTGTAGTCCAGGGTAGTCTCGAACTCACACTGATGCTCCTGCCTCAGCCTCCTAAGTGCTGGGATTACAGGTGTGCACCACCACACCCAGCTCAGCCCTATTGTTTTAATTTAATTTTTTTTTCTTGTTTCAGAACCTTTGTTTGTTTATTCACTCATTTTTATGGCCCGCTCAGCCTGCCCTGAGGGCAGGGCTGGCACAGCATGTAGTACCAGGGATCGAACCGCAGTCCCTGCAGCCGTCTAAGCTTTTCTAAGCAGGTGCTTTAGACCACTGAGCCATCCTGCCGGGCCTCAGCCCTATTTTTTATTTAAAAAAAAAAAAAAATTGTTTCCCAGACTTGGCTCAAACTTATAGTCCTCCTGTCTTGGCCTTACAGAGAACTGGGATTTAAGATTTACACAACCACACCCATCTTCTCTCAATTCTTTATGGGATTAAATTAAGGATTCCATTTACCTAAGTGAGCTCAGCATAAAGCAGAGATGGAACATCCTGAGATAGAAGGATCTCAAAGACTTTGCCTTTAGTGGCCTGTTCCAGTTCCTAGTTTTATTCCTGAGTTGGGGGAAGAGCTTCTGGTACAGGAAGCACTCAAAGCTAAGGAAACTCTTCCTTCCACACAATTCAAAATGTGACTACCTGAAGCCAGGCATGGTGGTACACACCTGTAATACCAGCACTTGGGAGGCTGAGAGTGGAGGATCCCTCAAGAGTCCAAGGCCAGCTTGGGTCACCTGGAATATATAGCAAGACCTAGTCTTAACAACAACAGCAACAGAAGTGGCTTCCTGAGACCTGTTACTCCCAGAAACACCCACAATTTGAGGGTGGAGTAGGCAGGGGGGTACTGGGAATCAAACTCATGAACTCATTCTTGCCAGGAAAGCACTATACCCCTGGACTATATCCACACCCCAACAGTCAGAAAATTGAATTAATTCTCTGTTAGAAGACAATCCTATCAGGGTCAGGGAGATAGCTCCATGGCACAAGCGCTTGCCTGGCAAGTACAAGGTCATGAGTTCGAACCCTGGTCCTGCAAAACAAAAAAAGACAATCCTATCATTGCACTGTTCTTGAAGCTATAGTTACTTTTGTGGGCTTGAGGGAAGCTGGCTTGCTATAAACAGGAGGGATTTGTACCTGGGTAAAATGCTGTATTAAAGAGTAATTTCCTGACTGGATAAGGCATCACGTGCCTGTGACCTCAGCAGTCAGGAGGCTGAGGCAGGAGGATGCCAAGTGCAAGGTCAACCCAGAAAATTTAGCAAGAATTCATTTCAAAATAAAATAAAATGCAAAAAAAAATTTAATGCCTGGCAAGTGTAAGGCCCTGAGTTCAATCCCTGGTACTTCAAAATAAATAATTTTTTAATTAAATTAAAATTAAATTTAAAGGCTGACACTAACAACAGTTCTACAAAGTACTGTATATGGTGCCAAAGTTAATCCTGAGGGGATTTGACCTTGGAAGATACAAAAAATGAATGCTTTGTTATACAGGTCTTGCTTTGACTTGCCCTTGATCACCCAGCAAAAAAAGCTTAAATCACAATGCATGAAATGCAGAGCTAGATTGATGAGATGAGCTGTAGGAGGCTTGGATCAATAGCCTCCAACACTGAAGCTTCACTGGTGGCCCACTGCAATTGTAGAACATTGGACTGTGTATGCATCTGCTTCCTCTTAGTTCAAAGAGAAGAATTTTCTTTTCTTTCTTTCTTTTTTTTTTCTTAGCAACATCAATAGGAAGGTGGGTCATGCCCACACACTGTGCTCTGTAGAACTATTGTGAGGACAATATGCAATGTGTCAACTGTTAAAAAAAAGGGGAAAAGAGAAAAAAAAAAGTAATGTTTACTGAAAGTGTTAATGTTTAATTGTTTGATCAATCTTATATACCTATATCTATTAATCTAAACTGATCTGATGATTAAAATATGTAATATAACCATTGTTAAATTTAAATAATAAGAAATATTTTTAAAGTTAAAAAATAAATACACAAACCAAAATAAATAAATTTAATTTTAATTAAATTAAAAGTTCTGGGGATATAGCTCAGCACTTTCCAGGTTCCAGTAACAGAAACAAAAATGTTTTGCCTGGTCTCAAAAGCTGGTTATTTCTAAAGGGACAGATAGAGAGGAAATTAATGAACAGGAAAAAAAAAAAAGATGACTCCAAGTCCCCACACAGGTGTCACCAACTCATGTAGGAAAAAAAAAAAATCATGGGGCCTGAATCCAGAGACTCCTTAGCAAGTAATTTTTCTGGTGTCTCACTGTAGCCTGTGTCTTAGGTTGCTAGGGCAACCTGGAAGCTGGTAAATTAGCCCCATGGAAGCATTAACAGGTAATAATATTAAATAAATGAGAGACTGGAAGTCCCTAGAGTAATCTTATAGGAGAGCTCTTTCATTGACTGCTAGAAGAGGACAAAGCTTGGAGAATATTAAAATTCACCTTATGGCCATAAATCTTACCATTGGCAAAGTAGAGGCAGGAAAAGTGTTGAACAATAAACAGGTCACCTTATGGGAGACAGACGACTTTTCCTCTTACTGCTGAGGAGTAAACCCAGGGCCTTGAACATTCTAAGCATAGGGGCCTGGTAGGATGGCTCAGTGGTCTAAAGCGCCTGCTTAGGAAAGCTTAGGCGGCTGCAGGGACCACGGTTCGATCCCTGGCACCACATGCTGCGCCAGCCCTGCCCTCAGGGCAGGCTGAGCCGGCCATAAAAATAAATAAATAAACAAACAAACAAACAAAAGTTCTGAAACAACAAAAAAAATTAAATTTAATTTAAAAAACATTCTAAGTACATGATCTGCCAACCAAGCTACATCTGAATTCTTTGATCTCTCTCTCTCTCTCTCTCTTGTTGCAGGGTCTCACTATATAGTTCAGACTCCCGATGATCCTCCTGCTTTCAGCCTCCCCAGCACTGGGATTCCAGGTATGTGTGCCACTATGCCCACACTCTGGCCAGCTCAGCCTGCCCCCAAAGTGGGGCTGGTGCTGGGGAATGGTCTTTGCACTTGCCTAAGCAGGTGCTTTAGTCAGCTGAACTGTCTTGCCAGCCCCTCTTGATCTTACTTTTTTTCTCTTTCCTTCCTTCCTCCTTTTTCTTCTTTCTTGAGGCAGAGTCTCACTATATAATTCAGACTCATAGTGATCCTCCTGTCTCAGCCTCCCCAGCACTGGGATTACAGATATGTGCCACAAGGTTCGGGGTGGCGTGTCACACCCAGGGTTCCAGCCTAGCATGGCATGTGGTACCAGAGATTAAACTTGGGACCTTGGGACCTTGGGCTTGCCAGGCTTAAGCTACTGAGCTATCTAACTTAATTTTTTTATTTTGGAGTCTAGGTGTGATGGTGCACATCTGTAATCCCAGCATTTGGGAGGCTGAGGCAGGAAGATCTCTGTGAGTTTGAGGCCATCTTGGGCTGCATAGTCAGTTCAAAGCCAGCCTGGACCTGAAAGTGAGATTCTGTCAAAAAAAAGAAAAGAAAACAAATTACAAACCTAGATACTGACATTGGGCACAGTCAAGATACAAAATATTTCTTGCACATGGGATCCCTCCTGTTGTCTTTTCGTAACCATGTCCACTTCTGTCCTTCTCAAACCCTGGCTACCACTCATCAGTTCCACATTTCTTTAATTTTTGTCATTTCAAGAATATTACATAAGTAGAATCATATAGCACACAACCTTTGGGATTGGCATTTTTCACTCTGGAATAAATCTCTGGAGAGGCACCTTGGCTGTGCCTGTGTGAATAGTTCACTCCCTGTTACTGCTGAATGATGTCCCACAGTGTAGATGAACTACTGTTTGTCTAATTGGTCATCCAGTGAAGGGTTATGGGCTGTTCCCAGTTTGGAGCTATTATGAATAAGGCTGCTTTAAACATTATAAGTATTGGGGCTGGTGACATAGCTCAGCAGTCTAAAGCGCCTACTTAGGCAACTTAGGCTACCACAGGGACCTCAGTTTGATCTCTGGCACCACATGCTGCGCCAGCCACACCCCCAGGGCAGGCTGAGCTGGCCATAACATACATACATACATACATACATACATACATACATATATACATACATACATCAGACATGATGACACACGCCTACAATCCCAGCACTTGGACGGCTGAGGCAGGAGGATCAGTGTGAGTTCGAGACCAGCCTGGGCTACAAAAGTAAGCTTAAGGCCAGCCTGAACTGCATAGTGAGATCCTAGCTCAAAAAGACAAAAAGTAAACAAATACATAATAAGTATTATAAACATTTGTGTACAGGTTTTCAAGTGAATGGAAATCTTGGCTGCTCTGTGAAGTGAACCCAGGAATGCAATTACTGGGTTCCATGGCAGTTGTATGCTAGGTATTTTAAGAAGCTGTCAAATTGTTCTCTCGGAGTTGTGTTTAACTTGTACATCAGTCCAGGGAAGACTGGCACATTTACTATGCTGTCTTCTAATCTATGAACGTTATGTGGCTCATACTTTCCTTAGATCTTTGAGTTCCTTCACTGTATTGTGCCCTTCTTGGGGTGCAGTCACTGTACATATTTTGTTACATTTACTTGCTAAGTGTAGTAATTTCAGTATCTATGTATCTATTGATGGCATAATAATAATCGCACCTGAATAAACCTCAGTAGCTGTGATATTGCCACAATAAAAGCTTCATTATTAGGGGCTGGGGAGATAGCTCCGAGGCACAAGTGCCTGCTGGGCAAGTGCAAGGTTGTGAGTTCGAACCCTGGTCCCACAAAAAAAAAAAAAAAAGCTTCATTATTACTACAGTAGACTATGATTGATTTGTGTGATTATCGTATCTTCTCAGACCTTGCTGAATTCACTTATTAGTTCTAGAAGAATGTTTTAAGCATTCCTTGAGATTTCTTGTGTATGGAATCATATCATTCCCTTTTCTTGACTTATTCCCGTGGCTGGAAGCTCCAGCACTATGTAGTGAAAGCAGTGAAAGAAAATTTTTTTTTTCTTTATTCTTGACCATAGGAGAAAGCAGTCAGTCTGTATTAAGAACAATATTTGGCACAGGTTTTTTTCTTTTCTTTCTTTTTTAATTGATATTTTAAGAAAGGGTCTACAGGGTGTTCAGGTCTCACTACCAGATTGGACTCATAGTGATCCACCTGTTTACAGTGTCCCAGGAGCTAGGATTCCAGTCAAACACCACCATGCCATGTTTTGGCTGGCTTTGAACATGAAGCCATCCTCCTAGTGAGCCCCATAAGAGAATACAGGCATGTACCATGATACCCAGCTTAACATAGTTTTTTTATAGATAGTTTTATTAAGTCAAGGAACTTCCCTTTTATTCCTGTCTATAAGAATTTTTGTCATGACTTATGGCAAATACTTTGTCTATGTCAGTTGATATGATCCTCTGATTTTTTTGACTTACCCTGTTAAGATGATGGATTATAATAATATTTAAATTCTATGTTAGCGTTGATTTCCTGGGAGAAACTCCATTTGGAGTTTATTTTTCTACATTGCTGAGTTATATTTGCTAATGCGTCATCGAGCATTATTTTTCTATATTTATATAAGACATTGACCTGTAGCTCATGTTTTATATGCTCTGTTTGATTTTGATATCAGGATTGCAACTAGCTTAAAAAAATATTTCTTCCTCTTCAATTTCCCAGAAGAGAAAATTTTCCTTTTTTTGTACTTGAGATGAAACCTACTGGCTCTGCTGTGGAGCAAGGTTCCCACCCCCTTATTTTCAACGTTAAGACAATGCCTTGACAAATTGTCCAGATGAGACTTGAACTTGCAGGTCTCCTCTCTCAGCCTCCCAGAATGCTGGGATTACAGACATGCACCATCACACTTACAAGCATCAGTTCTTTAAATGTCTGGTAAACTTTTCCAGAGAAACCACCTTTAAATAACAAAATTAGTTTCCTTAATACTAGCTCTAGGGATGTTCAAATTATCTATCCAATATTAGATGAGTTACCATGTTTTTGGTTTTTAAGGAATTTATCCATTTCATTTGGTATCAAATTTATGTCCTTAGGATTTGTTGTTCATAGGTTTCCTTCATCTTTTTATGTCTGCAGCATCTGTGGTAATATCTCATTTTATTCCTGATATTAGAATTTTGTGTCCTCTTTTTTCTTGATCAGCCTTGGTAAGGACTTAGCAATTTTACTGTCCTTTTCAAAAGATTTCTCTGCTTTACTGATTTTTTTTTTTTTTTCTGTATTGGTTTTCTGTGTCTACTTTTGTTTTCATTATTATTTCCTTTTTTGTTTGTTTTGGATTATTTTTCTTTTGTTTTAAAAAAGCATTTTTGGAGGCAGGACCTTGCAATGTGGTATATGTAGTTCAGGTTGGCCTTGCACTCATCAAATTGTCCAAGGTGGCATCAAGTTCAAGGCAATCCTCCTGTCTCAGTGTTCCAGGTGCTGGGATTTTTTTTTTTTTTTTTTTTTTTTTTTTTTTTTTTTTTTTTTTTTTTTTTTTTTTTTTTTTTTTTTTTTTTTTTTTTTTTTTTTTTTTTTTTTTTTTGTCTTTTTGAGACAGGGTCTCACTATGCAGTTTAGGCTGGCCTTGAGCTCACTTTTGTAGCCCAGCCTGGTCTCGAACTCGCACCGATCCTCCTGCCTCAGCCTCCCAAGTGCTGGGATTACAGGCGTGTGCCACCACGCCCGGCTCCATTTAAAACACTTAAACTTCCCTTAAGAGTCTCTCTTTGATCCATGATGGTTTTTTTCCCCGTGGATTATTTATAAGAGGTATGTTACTGAGTTTCCAAGTGTTTGAAAATCATCCTATTATCTTTCTATTATTGATTTTTAATTTGACCAGCGAATATACTCTGGATGATTTTAATTCTTTTAAGCTTGTTAAAATTCATTTTATGCTTCACAATATTGTCCATCTTGGTATATGTACTATGAACACTCAAAAATAAGGTGTGTTCTGTTGTTGTCCAGTGGAATGTTCTGTAAATGTCAGATGTTAGAGCCAGGTCTGGGGGCCATAAGCAAAACAAAGAATCCCAAAGCACAATAGATACATTAAAGCAGAACTCTAAAACATGTTCCGGAACCCATAGAAAGGCAAGAGAAAAAAAAACAGGTATGAAAAACAGAACAAACATGTAATAAGGTAAAATGGCAGATTTAAGGTGTAGTCCCCACTACTTGGGAAACAGGCAGGAGAATAGATTGGGCTCAGTAGCTCATTGCCGGCCTGGGAAACACAATAAGACTCCATAAAACCAAAACAATAAACAAACAAACAAAAAACCCAAATGACAAAACTAAAAAGCAAAATATTCTTTTGTTGGTTGCTAGTGTTGTTGAGTTCTTCTGTACAGTACTTGACTTTCTATCAAGTTATATTATCCATTGTTGAGGTAAGAATGTTGAAATCTTTTTATTTTAAAAAAAAATTATAAGAGGCAGTGTACCACAAAGATGTCCTGGCTAGCCTCAAACTCCTGGGCCTACGACACTCAGCTCCTGAGTAGCTGAGATGATAGGTAAGTGCCACCATAGCCAGCTTAAAAATCTTAAATTATAATGATGGATTTGTCCAGTTATGTTTCGCTCCGCCTCTTTCCGGTTTTGCTTCACGTTTTCAGCAGCTCTATCCATACACGTTGTTAGGACTGTTGGATCTTCTTTTACTATAATGTAATGTACTGTACCTCTCTTGTAATCGTCTTTTCTCAGAAGTCTACAGTACCATTTACAGAGCTGCTTCTGTGATCCTGTGGTTTCTGTTTGCAGGACACATCTCTTTTCCCCATTCATTTACTTCCAGCACACTTAAATTGGTATATTTGATGTGAATTTCCTGCATGCAGCACAGAGTTGGTTCATGTGGTTTTAGTCTTCTTTTCCTTGCTAAGCACTGCCTTTTCATTAGTAGAGTTAGGCCATTTACATTTAGAATAATTATTATGTTAGTGCTTAAGTGTGCCATTTTATTTTATGACTTATGTTTGCTCTCCGTTTTCCGTGCCAGTTTTTCTTTTTCCTTCCTGCCTGTGGGTTATGGAACAGGTTTCAGAATTCTGCCTTGATGTATCTATTGTGTTTTGGGAGTTTTTGTTTTGTTTTCTTTTTTGTGGTACTAAGGGGTGAATGCAGGGCTTTGTGCATGTGAGGAAAATGTTGTTCTGCCTTACTATATCCTTACCCCTTTTTTAAATTTTATTTTGAATCAGGATCTCACTGAACTGCCCAGGTTGGCCTCAAATTTGTAATCCTCTTGGCATAGCTTCTAGGGTAGCTAGTACTACAGATTGTTGTGTGCTGCCGTGCCCAGTAACATGTATCTTTTGCAATAGCATTTTAAGTAGTCGAGAAAGAGAAAGACAGAGAGAGACAGAGAGACAGAGACAGAAAGAGACAGAGACAGAGAGATCGAAAGAGAGACAGAGACCGAGAGTGAGAGACAGAGACAGAGATTATCTTCATAGTCTATATCATGATAGTATTACATCAGCAGTTTACATGAAATGTGGAGACTTACCTCCTTTTATGTCCATTCATTTTTTTCTGGATGGGCATCATGGTGCACACCTGTAGTCCCAGCACTCTGAAGGCTGAGGCAGGAGAACTGTTGCAAGTTCAAGACCAGACAAGGTTACAAAGTAAGTTCAAGGTCAGCCTCAACTGCATAATGAGACCCTGTCTCCAAAACAAACAAACAAACAAAAGAAATCCTCCTGGGTTTTTTTTTTTTTTTTTTGTTGTTGTTGTTGTTTGTTTGTTTGAAATATAATTGTCTTACATATTTCCTTTACATATATTTAGAACAATATTAGTATTACATTTTTTTTGCCTTATTGGTGAATCAAATTTAGAAAACCCAGGGGAAAAAAAAAAGATCTTAAACTGGATGTAGTAGTGGATCCCTATAATGCCTGCACGTGGGAAGCAGAATGATAAACATGATGAGTTCAAGGCCAGCCAAACTACACAGTGAGACCCTCTCTCAAAAGAGAGAGAGAAGGCTGGTGAGATATCCCAGTGGTCTAAAGCACCTGCTTGGCAAGTTTAGGCAACAGCAGGGACCGTAGTTCAATCCCAGGCACCATATGCTGCACCAGCTCCACCCCCAGGGCAGACTGAGCTGGCCTTAACATAAAAAATTTAAAAGAAAAGAGAGAGAGAGAGAGAGAGAGAGAGAGAGAGAGAGAGAGAGAGAGAGAGAGAGAGAGAGAGAAAGGCCAGGCATGGTGGTGCACACCTCTAATCCCAGCACTTGGGAGGCTCACACAGGAAGACCAATGTGAGTGTGAGGCCAGCCTGTGCTACATAGTGAGTTCAAGGTCAGCTTGGGTTATACAGAAAAACCTTGCCTTAAAATAATAATAGAAATTTATCTTTTTGTGTGTGTGGTGGTATTGAGGGATTAAACCCCAAATCTTCACATTGAAGTATGTTCAAAGCTTCAGTCTTCCTTCTTCAGCTTCCCAGAGTGCTGAGATTACAGGGAAGCAGGGGTGCTACTCTTCTAGGGTTTTTGCGCGCAGTTGTTTTTGGGAGGGAGCCATATGCTAGATAAGTAGACAAGTGCTCTACCACTGAGCTACAGGCTCAGC
>PVJA010018806.1:0-39398 GCA_004027025.1 Myocastor coypus
AAACAAAAAAAAAAAACACAAAAACACACACAACAAAAAACAAAGTAAATCCTGAGGGGATTTGACTGATCTTGATACAAAAGTTCCATGTTTTGTTATACAGGTCTTGCTTTAACTTGGCCTTAACCACCCAGCAGAAAAGTTTAACCATGAGGCATAATACGTAAAGCTAGATTAGTATGCTGAGCTGTAAAAGGCTTAAATCACCAGCTTGCAACATTGCCAGTTTTGCCAGTAATCCATTTCAATGGCTAAGGGTACAACTGGACTATGTATACAACTATTTTCCCTTAGTTCAATGAGAAGAAATTTTCCGTATCAATACTGATTAGAAAAATTATCATGTCTACACCCTGTGCTCTGTATAACTACTATAAGGACAACAATACACATTGTATCAATTATTGGGAATGTACTATTGTATTTTTGAAAAAAAATTAAAAGAAATAAAGAGAAGGGATCAGAGTAACATTTAATCATGTGTCCAGTCTTTTGTAACTATATCTGTTAATCAGAGCAACAGATTCGATGATAAAAATAGATAATATATCAACCATTGTTAATCAGCTACTGTTGTTTTGAAAATCTGTAATATATGTATTGTTTTATGTTACTCTGTTTGTCTTTATTTCTGATCTTTGTTTTGATTTCATTTCAATCTTCAAAATAGAATAAAGTTATAACAATAAAAAATGGGTCAGAATGAAGTGCAGCTTTATAACCCTAAAAATTTATTTAGTCTAAGACCAGAGTTACGAGGTGAACTGCTTTGATTCCTGGGTCAGAAACAGTGGTGATGTACGTCTTGCTAAAAATTTACTACCAAACATTTGCAAGACATGGTTTGGTTGCCTACAGGCTGAAGTCCCTGGAAAGCAAAATGGGGCACCTATGGGTGCCAGTTAATGAACAACCATTTGTGAGTAGAAACGAGCTTGATTCTATGACTATCTTGAAGTAGTGATATCTGCACCAGTTTTTAAAGGTTTTTATTTTAACAACCACTTTTAGCTGGGAGTTATAGCCTCCTGGCCATAGAAATCTACTGCTCTCATAACCTTTAGAAATCTGTCTGGTTTCACAACCCAGCCTAGCATAAGAGAGCATAGAGAGAAGAGAAGAGAGCAGCACTGATCTTGTTAAGATTTAATAATGCTTTGAGATTTCTTAGGAAAGCTTCTACCAAGAGAACAACACTTGAGAAGCCATCAGCCACCATCACTGGCTATGTATATACTGGAAAAACCCAAGCTATCTGTAGCTAGCTGCAAGGTTGTCAGAGAGCACTTTCTAATGCAGATTCTGGGTCAGCTGTATTCAGCTGAGAGGCAGTGGTGATACCTGTGAGCATAAACGAGTGCATTGACTGTGTGATGAAGAAGGTATAAAGTAGGTAACTCGCAAAGGCTGCCCTGGCTGTCCTGGGAACTTTAGAAGAAATGATATGTTGATCACCCCAAAAGGAGGCACAGGGAGCGTGCCATTAATCTACTGAATCTAGAATAATCAGGATACAACCACTAATGACAACATTTCTCTAAATTTGGCAAGGTGTATGTGTGTGTGTGTGTGTGTGTGTGTGTGTGTGTGTGCATTAGAAAGGAAAGTAAGTCTTCAGAGATAATAATTTTGAACATTTAATGCTTAATATGCACCAAAACTTATTTTAAAAATAATATTAAAGTTAAATTATTTATTTTACCTTCTTAAGATCATTATGAGATTGGAACTACTGTTAACTTCATTCACGAGATGAGAATGTTGAAATATAGTGTGGCTGGGTACTTTGTCCATCATCAACTGGCTAGAAAGAAGAGCTAGGCTAAGACCTATATGACCATGCAGGAATTCAAGGGAAAGGGAATATTTCTGAGGTGAGATTATTTTTAATTTTGAGTGAGTAAATAAGTGCAAGGAAAGCTATCTAGTTCCTGGACAGGCTGAAAAAAAAAAATTGATTGTTATTTCAAAATGTGGCAGAAAGCTCTTAGCTGAATAGAAATCTTGAGACTATAATGTTTTCTTTTCTAGTTGCTGTCTTTAAAAGGTAGAGATGTGAGCTTCTCATTAGTCTTTTAGTGTTTGCAGAGCTTGTGGCATATACTAGGAGTAAACAGTAAAAATTTATCTTGCTCTTCAGTTCATTTGGCTTTATGTTTGATGAGTGTAGTAAGCACTGAAATCATCTATCCATCTGGACAAATATAACTAGGCCTTCAAACAGCAAGGAAAGCATTACCATCAAGTATTCAGATTTAATATTAAAATAAGTCCCACTATCACAAATCTGCCATTTGTGATTGAGTATTAAAATCACATCTCACCTCTATGTTCTTGCTTTGCATCTCACATTTCAAACCCATGTTTAAAAATATTTTTAAGAGAAAGTGACAAAACAGGATTTGTGGGTGAGTGGGTAAGTAAGTACTTTAAAACAGCAACTGCTAGCAATCTGAAATATGAAATTGGGTCACTGTCAGGCAAGGAGGGATGCAGAAGCTCTTGTTTGAAATATATCTCAGGTGGGAAGCAGAGTGTGGCTCTGACAGGAACCAAGATGGCTGCCACTCAGAGGGCCCCCACACCTTCTCTTGCTTCTCCTCAGCCTCCAGTGGGGAGTTGGCTGGTGCTCAGCTATTGCTCAGTGTCATAGCTCTTCCTCTGAATTATCAAAAGTGAGTTTAAGAATATTTTTAGCAGCATGAATTATGATGTGAAAAATAATGAGGACTGAGGGCTGTTGAAAGGCTGTTTCCAATTTCAGTTCACACCCTGACATGCCTGGTTATTGCACGGCTACCAACACAGACCTCTCACTTTGAAATGTGGCAGCCCAGATTTCATAGTGATACTAGGGGTGCAAAACTGCTAATGCCTTTACAGTCCGTGGGAAACCACATGTAGCAATAATTTGCCTTCCAGGGTTAGCTCTCTGGTGAAAAGGATTGGACACTCTGGTGTTAATCTTTGGAGTAAAGTGAGGAAATGGATCTGGAAAAAAATGTGTGATTAAGGGCCTATTCTTAGTTCACATAGTGTGGATTCAAATAGTTTTTCTGTCTTTCTGCATTCAAAGCAGTACAATAAAACAAGGGAAGGGAGTTGTTTCAGAGCTGGTTTGTCTAGCCAGCCAGCCAGCCAGCAGCACTGAAAGCAACTGCTGTGGGCCATTATGATATGCATTGCTTCAGGTGCCTCAAGGGCACCTCACTGGCAAGAAATAATAGTGAACAATTATCAAATTCTACCTAATTGTGAAGTGAATTCCAACTGGAGCTGCCCATGCAGGGTGATGTGGAAACAACACCTATGGACACAGAGCATGTACAATGCTTGGGGAGGGAGTGTGTACTTAGCAGTCTTCCTCATTTTAGAAACTATCTTCAGTTTTCATTTCTGACTGCAAGCTGTATTCTGCTGGGCTAGTGGAAAGAAATAGTAACTTTAGTCCTTTCTGGGGTTTCCCCATTTCTCCCCAGGATTGTGTCACACTTCTGGATCTTGTGTAATATGAAGATACTGGGGTAGGGTGCTGTCAGGGCCTCTGTCACCTGTTCTTGTCCAATTTCTGTCTCTTCCATACTTCAGGAATGGCAACTCTCAGCCGCTCCTACACTCAGATTAAGGCAGGGGATTTTGGATTAGAGTTTCACAGTTTCACTGGTCTTATTGGTTAGTTCCTCCCTTCTGTGAAGACTTGCTGCCTAAGTACTGAGGTATTAAGTACAGTATTTTGCACCTCCTAAGGGGTTTTCTTTTTAGGAACCAGGAGAAATCTTTCTTTGTTCAGGCTCTTTGAGATCCTCCCTAAGCTTGAGGACTCTTGTTACACACAGGTAGAAAGACTAATGAGGATAGTTCTGTTTTTCCCCTTGATATTCTCTCTCTCTCTCTCTCTCTCTCTCTCTCTCTCTCTCTCTCTCTCTCTCTCTCTCTCTCTCATTTATTTAACCAAATATTTCTTTCTGAAGTGACTTCCATTTATTTTGACACATCTTTTCCCCATGATGATTTATGGGATCTTCAAGCCAATATAATATATTTCTAAATATTTGGGTATACACCTGCACAATACCTCAGCAATATCTTTCAACAACAAAAACACTGAAGAGTAGAGGCTAGACATAATTACTAGTTTCAGTGAAAATCTTCTGCAAATATTTTTGGGATAAGAAGGCACCACACACTTGTTCAACTAAGAAAACCACCCTTACAACACAGGGTGATTTTATTTTTACTTAGGACGTAGAATACTTGAGCTGCAATTAGGTGGTGAACGGCAGAGCAACATCCCCAGTTTATGCCTTGAATTCATAGGGAATCGGTTCCAACAACTCAGGTTCCTCCTCATTGGTCATCACAATGTATGCTTCTCTGGGAGGGGCAGGGTGACACTTCATTTGAACACAGATACCTTTCTCTTTGGCTTCCTTCTTTTTCTGATCATTGTCTTTGACATGTTTCAGGAAGCTATCATGACTTTTTGAGTGTTTAATATGCTCAACACACACATTACTCCTCTTGGCAAGTATCTTGCCCTTAACTTCCTTGTTTACAACAATGCCAGCAGCATGCTGGGTAACGTTGTAGACTCCTCCTATTTTGCTATGATAACATTAGTGAGGCATTCCTTTTTGCACAGTACCCATTCCCCTGATGTCTACAATATCACCATTTTTGTAGATTCACATGTATGTGGACAAAGGAACCACCCCATGTTTTCTAAAAGGCCTGCAGGACATATACAGGTTCCTTTCCTCTTGCCCTTTGTATTAGTCATTTTGGCAAATTACTGGAAGATGGCAGTTCTGGTTGAAAGGTGATACCTTCTTCTCTTGAGGCAATGAGGAACAAAGGAAGTTTATGAGAACATAGGGGAAGAGCAGAAAGAATTGACAGAGGATAATGCAAGGAAAAAATTTTTTAAAAGGAAAAGATAGCTTTAAAATATAATCCTTCACAATGTTAGCATTCCTGGTAGGAAGTTGGGACACACATATAACACATCTGAGTTCCTTTTTTCATTCCTTCCTCTTTCCTTCTTCACATGAAATAATAAACTAAAAAGAAGAAAAGTAATAAAAATTGTCCATCAAATCCTATGGTTTTAAATGCATATACTCATCAAAATTCCAGGAAAAGGGTGGGCAAAGGAATAAGGAGGTAAGGAAAATCTATATCCTATGGGACTGAGAAGGAATGCACATTCTCAGTGGTACTTTACAAAATTTTCAATTGTATAGCTGTTAAAAATGATAGGATAGGGTGGGTGTCCCATTGTATAGTAAATACTAATGAAATGATCTGTGGGCATTTGGAGCATAGGGTATTTTGTGGAAAGAGGTGAGTAGAAGAGAAAATATCCCTATACTAATTTGTGCTTTTTATAAAGGTAGAACCATGGACTCAGAAGACATTGGCTAAGAAAGATTGTTAGCATATATAGGGTTTCTTTATCTAGTTTTTAAAAGGATAGATAAATTAAAAGTTTTATCATCCACTGTACAAATAGAAGTAAAGCCATCTTTCAAGTTCTCATCCTTGGTATTCTCTAGGATGTGCTTATACAGCACAGAGAGATTGAGCTATTTCTTTAATTTAAGGATAAGAACAACTGAACACAGAGCATCTTCATCAATTGTATCTAGTACAGTACTGTATAAATGAGTGTTAAGCACAAAACTTTTTTTGTCACTCTTACTCTTCATTGGCAGGCTACTTGCAGGGAGCGAAGGCTGCACGTGGTGAGTCACCACTGTGCCCTCCCTCAGACTCAGAAGCCCAGACCAGCTGCAGGGCCAGATGGCCCAGTTGCCCCCTGAGTCCTATGCTGCTGGCCTGAGAGAACCAGAAGCGCAGCAGGGAGAAAAAGAGAAATTAGAGCCAGTAGCTGTGACAAGTCCAGCCGTTGATCCCATTGCAGACATGAACACAATGGCAGCCTGCTGCCAGAAGAATAACATATTCTAGCCAGAGAGCTCTGCCAAGGATCTGATGGCTTGTGTCCACACATGTGTGCTGTCTCAGGATCATCCAGAGGAAGATGAAGCTCAGAGAGATTTTTTTTCTCAGTGTGATTTAAAGAAATGTATTTTGTGACTTTGTTATAACTTTACTACTCAATGTATGGTTCATGGATCAGCAGCATTGATGTCATCCACAGCAAGTTAGAAACATAGATTTTCACCAAACGCAGTAACTGATTCTGTATTCAACCAGATCCCCAGGTAATTTTCCTGCACTTCAAGACTGAAAAACCTAACAGAGAACAACATCAGCTCCTAGTGTTGGGTCAACAGGATTGGACATAACATTTAATTGTGAGCAGCATTAGTGAAGCTTCTCTTTGTATAAGCCCAGGGAAAAATAATCACACTCTTTAGTGGCAAGCTCATCTTCTTTACAATGAGAGGAATGCTACCTGACTTGTTTACCTCAGGAGTGAGGGCTGAATGAGACACTGTATCAGAAAAAATGATCTGTGAAGCACTATGCACTTTCTAGACGTAAGGGGATAAAAATTGTAATTATTCTGCTGTACCTAAAATGGAACCTGAGCCTTTTTTAACTTGTGAAATGAGTCATCCAACCACTAGAAGTCAACTGAGAAGAAGATGTACGTGACAGGCAAGAGAAACACATATGCATTCAGAGAGGAATACAGAGTTACATTTTACTAACTGTAAAAATGGCATCAGGAAGGTACTGTTCATGAAGCTAGTGATGTTTCTTAGTTTTCTCATTACAACAATCCAGGGATCTTTTAAAAATATTCCTGCTGGGGTTCCAATGCTGACTGACTGAATCAGAATCTCCAGGCCTGTGAAAAGGATATTATTTTTTTAAAAATCTTTTTACATGATTTTATTTATTTATTTTTTTTATTATTTTTTTTTTCTACATGATTTTAAGCTGTAACCTAGGCTGAGAACCACATGTAGAGTGCTGGAGCCAAACATGCTGTTATATACAACTGATCGGTTCTTGTCATTGCCAACCGTGAAATAAAAGGGGGATAGGGAAATAATTCTGCTTCCCCTCTCCCATTATACTAAAGAAGGTGATGACCTCATTTTATACCAAAATGGGTTCTGAATACTAGGAATGCTCTAAGTTGTCTCTTGTGATGCAATGAGGAGAGGTAGGACATTAGAGTTCTTGTTCCTTTGGTTTTGTAAATGGGAGCTACTGAAAGAGGGGTAAAAGGATGTAGGCATGGGTATGTTGACTTGGAGCAAGCCAAGCAAAAGCCACTAATTACTGAGTGAAGAAAAGTGCATGACTGAGTCAGGAAGGTGATTACAGATTCCTCAGACAACACTCTGATGGACACAGAGAGCACTTTGGAGCCAAGTCAGCCTTCTGAGGACTTCCATCTTTGTCCTGGGTCTCGAAAGACATCCACTTGGTCTGTGTCCACTCCACGAACTGCCTCCTTTCTGGCCAGGGTTCCAGTTTCTTTTTTTTTTTGTCTTTTTGAGACAGGGTCTCGCTGTGCAGTTCAGGCAGGTCTTGAGCTCACTTTTGTAACCCAGGCTGGTCTCGAACTCACATTGATCCTCCTGCCTCAGCCTCCCCAGTGCTGGGATTATAGGCATGCGCCACCACGCCCGGCTTCAACGGTTCCAGTTTAACTGAGAATATAACTGTCTTCTCTTATTCTATTGGCCAGGACTGTGGTCAGAAATCTCTCTCTTAGTTCCTTAAAATAGAAATGGCCTGCCAAAAAGAACAGGCAGAATATGATGCTTATAGTCTACATACTGTCTACAATGCTCCATGTGCCAAGTATCAGGCATAGGGGCTTGGACTGTTTGAAGTGCTAGTCCCCATCTCATATGGATGCAGAGACTTGCTTCATTCACTTATTTTCCCCTCAATGTCCTTGGATTATCTCTCCATGTACTCAACTAACCCCAAAGATCCACTTGATCCCCTTTGGTCAGTGGGTATCAGCTTGTCTTGTTAACATAGGAGCCCATCCTCTCACCATCAACTGAGCCTGACTGTTCAAATTCAGGTGTCAGAAGTAGTGTTGGCACAGAACACTGGGCTCAGCCTGACCAAAGCAGCAGGTGCAGCAGCTCACCTCTTTTCCTCCTCAAGGAAAAGAGGTTGCTAGCTCAACCTCTCCCACAATCTTTTTTAAGGGGAATCTCTCACTATCAGTGGGATTTAAGAAAGCGATTTTCTTTAATGAAACACATTTTCTAGAAAAGGAAAAGAAAGTCACAGCTGTCATTTTTACCTTATAAAGAGAAAAGGAAAGAAAAGCCTTTTCAGGGCAATTTTCACTTCTATTTCCTTTATTTCCAAATTCCAAATCTTTTTACCTCTTACAACTGGTTTAAAGGAGTTCAGAGAAAGAAGGTACCATTTCTGTGGCCTTGAGAACCGGATATTGGATCTGGTGAAGAGATAACTTCTGAGGTGGAACGGGGGTGTGTGTCTCACAGGCTCACTTTTGCAATGCTTCCAGGACCATTATTTGGTAGGAATAGGCACAGGTTTTAGGCTAGTAGGGCGTTACCAGATTTGATCTCCAAACAATGATAATTAACTGACTTAGCTCTAATTTTTTAAAAACAGGATATTGCTACTCAGGTGTGTTAGACTTGTGGTATCGCTGGGTGTTCTCCTTAACTGGTACAAGCTATAGAATCACATTCTCTAAGTACCTAACTCTTCTTCCTGCCTCTGATGGGGCTCTGTAGATTGATGATCTCAAAATTCACTGAATCTTTAGCTTGGGGAATGAAATTGTGCAATGTACTTTGTTGATCACTCTGAAGATCCAGAGGAAATTTTACTTTAGGTCCGTGATTGCAGTCCTCATTTTCATGGGACCTTTTCTGATTTCGTGAACTAATCCGTTCCTTGTCTTTCTTTCACTTCTCATTAGAAAACATTGACATTGCTTCTAATCTTTTGCAATCTCATTAGTCTATGTGATTTCCACAGAGTACCTTCTTACTTTTCTCCCTTAAACATTTATAAGGTGTTAGGTGTCAGTACTAACAAGCCCCAACCATAAAAGGCTACTATCTGTTCATGGTGGGACTCTATGATCTTTACAGCTACCAATAGAGAGCTCTGTGGGCTTGCCAAAATCCCGTTCAATATGGAAGAGTCCCTTCCTCTTCTCTGCTTTTATGGAGGTCTTTTTTTTCCCACATGTAAACCTAAGGCCTGGAGATGGTGAAAAATGGCTGCTTGTTACCAAAAACTGGGACCTCACACTTTCTAGAAAAACCACAAAGACATAGTTCTTATCTCATGAACCTTTCTGCCTTTTCAAGTTCTCCTTATGAAATAAGTAAAAAAGTCTAGGTGTTGGGAACCACAAATTCAATGACTGTTTTTTTATACTTTCCTAAGGAATAAATGGAGATTTGGGATTACCAGGATTATCCTTTAGTTTTCCCATTAATTCTTTAGGGATAGGTCATCCTGTCCTACCCACTAAGAATGAATTAAAACGACTACATTTAAAAAACACTCCAATGAAAGATCCTTCTTAGCATCTTAGATCATTTCCACACTCTTGAGTGATCCCAAGATTATCCATTGCCTGCTGAGCCATTCGCGGATTGCTGGTGACCTCGAATCTTCAGCCAACCCTCTTATTATTGTATACACCCAGTAAGTGGCTGGCTTGGAGTGTCTGTGTCTTTGCCCATCCTGAGGCATTGACCTCCTAGCCCCTGTTCTGTGGGGAACGCTTTTTGGTCCTAGTATCATCCAGGAAGTTTATATTTGTAATCCCGTGGATAAATTATTGGAATCTCATCAAGTTAACACCAACCTACCAGTTCCAGTGCAACCCACGGAGAAAATAAAGACACTAAGGCATATGTATAATTATGGGAAACCAAGGGGTCCTAAGTCCAGTCATGGTGATTGCTATCCAGAACAAAATTCTCAACTCAGGGCTCAAACTGGGTTTTATTCAGCATGAAGGAAGAGTGGCTTGAGGATGAATGACTGAGAAGGGCAGGAAGTAGATAAGTGCTATGAGCTGGGCTAGATAGGAGGCTTGTATTTACCTCTGCGATGAGCAGAAAAAATAATTTGCATTACATTATTGAAATAGTATCTAATGTTTTGGGGTCTGGTGCTTCAGCTCTGATGTATAATCTTTTAAGCCCCAGGAAGTCATAGTCTCTACATAGAGTCTCAATCCCAGCTGACAATGTGGAGCACTGGCTCTTCATTCTTTCATGAAAGAATCTCACACTGGAGAGCATTAGTGTGGGTTATGAGGGAAACATGTGTGCTGTCTTCAAAGACTACCACCAGCACCTCGGCTAGACCAATATGCACTGCTTAGAGCCAATTGAAGGGATACAGAAGAGTCCTAGCCAGCTCCATACCTATTAAACACATGGATATAGGGTCAGGCATAGCCAAAATGGAAACCACTGTTCTTTTGTCAAGGAGACTCACCCAGGTGGTCTTTGACACCTTTCATGCATTACTAAATAGAATAGAAAGAATAGAATGTAAGACAGTGAGAAAGGCACAGAGGGAAGAATTAGGGAACATTCCAATAGAAAGTAGAAGGTAAAACATTTGGCAGTGTGGAAAGTTTTCCATAGCTAGTAATATGGGGCAGAAGCAATCTAAAGAGAATTATACCCAACTCCTGCATAAGTTGCTTAAACAAGTGAGAACGTAAAGTGCCATAATATGGGTACTTTAATTAAAATCATGTACGAAATTATTAAATTCAGTTCTTCGTTACCTTAGGCAGGAATCTTAGATTTAGAAGATTGGGATAGGATCCATGAAAGTTTAAAAAGAGCTCTTTACAGGGGTAGGAAAGTATCATCAAAAAATTCTCTTATCTGACAGTGAGACCCTGTCTCAAAAAAAAAAAAAAAAAAAATCTCTTATCTGGCATTAGTAACATCTGTTTTAGAATCATTAAACTCCATGCCATCTAAAGCACCAATGTTACAATGAACAGGGAGGATGACCATAGGGAAAAAAAAATCTGATGGAAAGGAGAGCTCAAAATTACAACAGGGAGAAGGGACTATACATGATCTAGGCATTTCTCCTGTAATCAGAGAAGAATTAGTGGTAGGTAAAATATATGGGAAATTCTGAGGCCTATACCTTCAGGCCATATAGATCAGGGCTGTCTTATATCTTGTATAATCATTATTAGGCAGCAGTCCAAGTAGTCAAATAAGGAGAAATTCTCTGACCTTGCTTCTTTCCATTGATCTATAGACCTGATCCAGATGATCAGAATCCGCTGTCAGCAGACCATCAAATTTTTAACTTTAAAGTGTTGAATGAAAACAGTGAGCAATGAATAATGGATCTTAAGGACCATTTACCTTGGGGGCTTTAGATTCTATTGTGAAGACTCATCACTTAATGCCTAATGATGTGACATCTTGCCTGCTCATGTTTGTCTCCTAGTCAGTACTTACATTTTAATATTGCAAGAGCAGGCTAAAGATCAGGCTGATAGAAATAGGATGGGGCCGGCCAAATAGCTCATGGCCTTATCAGGCAGGCACAGGGACTGGGATTTGATCCCTGGCATGTGTGCTGGCCCCGCCCCTGGGGTGACCTGAGACTTTGAGACTGGGTGTGGTGGTGCATGCCCATAATCCCAGCTCTTGGGAGGATGAAAATAGGAGGATTAGTATGAATTCGATCTGTATAGTGAGACATTTGTAGTTGCTCAACTAAACACATAAAAAAAGAAACAGGACAATAGAGCTAATATAACTACTGAAATGTTATTAAGAGTGGGATAATTGACAGATATAACCCAATAGATATGGAATACCATGAGACTTTTGAACAAATAGGACATATAATGAAAAGAGCTTGGCTTACTCTGCTTGGGAATAGGGTTTCTGTCCAGTGTTTTCTTAATCTCATAAGGGCAAAGACAACCTTGCATACAGTTCATGGCCTGACTACAAGAAGCTGTACAGAGACAGATTCCTCATGCTCAAGCAGCTCACATACTTGTTCTTCAACTCATTTATGACGGTACCAACCACGACTAGAAACAGGCATTGGCCCCCATGTGAGCTACCAAAGATTTAAACAGTTACATTAAAACATGTCAGGATATAGGTTGGGAAACTCATAGGGGGTCTGTGTTAGTACAAGCTCTGCTGTCTTTTCAAAAGAAGGTAAAAATGACCATGTTGAAAATTTTACAGGTTTCAATTGTGATAAAATGGGACATCTTCACTGACAATGTACATTTGAAAGTTAAGGCGATAATTCTAACACTTCTATAATTTCCACTGCTTCTGGGAAGCAATGAGGTCTTTGTCCATGATGTAAAAAGAGTAATCATTGGTCTAAACATAGTCAGTTTAAATATTACAGACATGAAACTACCCTGTTGGGAAATGGGATAGATGACTCAATTCCTGGGCACCCCAAAAACTAGGAGGAACCCTAGTGGGGACTCAAGCTTCCAGGCAGATTTCCAGTCAAAACATCAGCAATATTTACCTAATCTTTATCCAGCAACAGGTGTAGATTCCCAGAGGAACATTGTCTCCCTCACTTAAGGAATTTTGAGGAGCATGGGATTAAATCTACCAGCCACCCAAAAGGTAAATCTCATTGGGACAGTAAACTATTCCCACTGGGACTTGGGAAGTCACCACCTAAGGATACGGTTGGATTAATTATGGGAAAAGCCTCTTTAAGTTTAATAAGTCTTATTGTTATAACTAATATCATTGACAAAAATTATCAAAATGAGATTACAGTCTTTGTACAAACAATGGATGTTTGGGTAATTGAGCTAAAGAATGTATTGCCCATTACCAGTACTCCCAACTGGTGATGCTTATTTTAGAGAGGGCCCTTGATTAAGACAAAGAATGAGGGAAGCCCTTAAAAAACGAACAAACAAAAAGAATGAGAGAAACTTCAAAAAACAAAAATTTATTTTACAAAAAGGCTGGTGGAGAAGTGATTCATGTGCACTACTAAAATTGACAAAAGAACCTTTCAAGGCCTAGTAGATATAGGATGAATGTCTCATCTCATCGGTAGTCTGTTTCCTAGCTTGTTAAGAGAACTTCTGCCTCATTAGTGAGACTTGAGTCACCCTAACAAGTTCTATGAAGGGAAGTGAGTCTCCCTTAAAATAACACGGGCCTGGTAGTCGAACTGATTTATTTGTTTCCTTTGCAGCCTCTATTTCAGTAAAATTGTGGGGAAAAAAATCTATTAAAAGAAGGGAAAATAGAATTGACTACTGAATTCTCTTCCATCGCTCAAAATATTATGAATAAGATGGAATATATGCAAGGCAAAGGACTGAGAAAAAAATCCTCAAGGAGAGCTGGCGAGATAGCTCAGCAGACTAAGTGCCTGTATAGGCAAGCAAGGGACCTGGGTTCAGTCCCTGCTACCACATGTGCACCGACCCCACCTGGGCTTGATAAGCCTGCCTTGAAGACTGGGTGTGGTGTTGCATGCCTATAATCCCAGGTTTGGGGAGGTTGAAAACAGGAGGGCCACTGTTGAGTCTGAGCTGCAAAGTGGGACTTTATGCCAAACACATTTTTCAAAAAAGTAATCAGGGAATCCCCCAGCCATGTTAACATTAAGTTAGATCATACTAGAATTGGTCATCAGAATTCCTTTTTCAGTGGGGGCCATTGATGCTTCTCCTCAGTTTTAATCTTACAATGGAACACTAAAACACCTATTTGGGAAGATCAATGATCCCTACAACGGAAAAGTTTGTGTATCTATATGAGGTAATTCAGGAACAAATTCAGTTGAGCCAGTTGGAGCTGTCAGTCCTTGGAACACACTCATGTTTATTATTCCTAAAAAAATCTGGTAAAGGAGATTGTTACAAGATTTGGGAGCAATTAATGCTTGTATGCAGTCAATGGAGGTATACAGGATAGGGCTTGCATCCCCCACTTTTGTGAGTAGGGAGTGATCTCTGTCATAGATTTCAAGCGCTGCTTCTTTGCAATTTCCTTACATCTTTCTGATCATCAGGTGTTTGTTTTATCTGTACCTAGTGTAAATTTTAAGGAATCTATTGATATGGGAAAGGGAACTAAATCTAAGCCATTTTGTATTCTAGTGCCATTTTGAAGTAAGTTTCTGTTTTCTCAAGTATGTTTTTTGTAAATGTTGCCAGAATTAACTACCCAAATACCACCCCATGCTTTGTCATCAAATTGCTTGTTCCTATGCAAAATGTTAAAACATCTTTGCTCCTCTGTCACAAACTAAGACTGTGATTTGCAGGAGTATTTCTAAAGCTGTACTAGTCATATCAGAGAAAAAACTAACTGCTGTCCCCTTCAAGCCAGAACTAAATCCAGGACTAGAACTGTATAAATATTCTTCCTTCCTGCCCTTCAGGGTCCATGCTTGGTCACGTAGTGGGTGCTTACTGCCAGCTAATAAACTTGCTTATCTCTGCATCCAGCCTCTGCAGGGTGACAATTAAATAAGTGCATTTGTCACAACACTGTGCAAAGATATCAATGGCTTTCTCTTCTACAAAAGATGAAAAACAGTCAGACCTTGTGTCAACATTTTGCAGGACAATGTCTGCAAAATGCCAGAGAACAATTCCCTCAAACATATTGAGAGGTTCTGACCCTAGTATAAATTGCTAAAATCATTGTGGTGGCCATCTAATATGGCTGAAGCCCATCTTCCCAAGACAACCTCCCTTTTATTCTCCAACTTAGCCAGGGTACAATTTCCTTTCACCCTTCCTATCATCTCAGAGAAAGACCCCCAATCCCCTCTTTCAGGTATATCTAAATATCTCCTTCAAACTCTACCCTGGGCAAAGGCCATAAAAATCTCAGCCTCCCTTTGTTCAACCCCAGAGAATTTCTTATCTTTCCAAATTCTCTCCATGTTGTCAAAGAAAATAAAACCCCTTTCCCTTTATCCTTCTGCCTGTTTCTGTGCTGTGCTGGGTACCTGAAGAAGCTTATGACATATATCATTCATTACATGGGTGATATTTTATTAGTAACTAATTCTAAATCTGAATTATATAATATTTTGGCTTTGGTAAAAGAGATTTAAAGGCTTTTGGCTTTTGCCTAGCTCCTGATGTGGTATGCATTTCCAGCTCTTATCATTACTTAGGAATTTTATTAACAGAATGGGTGGTGAAACCTCAAAAAATCAAAATAAGATAAGGTTGTTGTTGACTTTGAATAATTTTCAAAAATTGTTAGGAGATATTAATGGGATCTGCCCTAAACTAGGCATAGCCACTTATCATTTAAAACATCTTTATGAAACTCTGTAGGTCACGCTTAAATTGACTCTCCACAGGCCTTCAGCATAGAGGCTTCTTGGGGACAACAACTGATAAAGTCAAAACTGTACTGTCAGGTGTATTAACAGCAAATACCATCTTATCCCGTATGTTCCCAACACTCCATATTCTCTTATGGATTGTTAGGTCAATCCTGTGATAATAAATTATTCTCCATATAGTGGCTTTATGTTACTAATCAGCTGATAAAAACTTCACTATTATATGCTGAACAAATGGCTAAAATTATAATAAATGGAAGAACTCATTCTACTCAGCTTTTCACCATCAATCCCTCTATAATAATTTTACCCACTAATTTGACTCAAAATGCTATATTATTACAAGTTATATATTGGAAGATGATTTTTGTAGATTGCATTGCATAGGTTGACAATACATTTCCTAATAATCCTCTGTTCCAATTATTTCTTAAACATTCCTACATTTTACCTAGAATAACCCAGTTAAAGCCCATTTCTAATGTACCTACTTCTTTTCATAGATGGCTCCTCTAAAGGAAAAACGGCCATATGGAGTTCAAAATTTCAACGTTATTTTAACCCTAACTTTTCAGCACAGTGATCAGAAGTAACTTTTGTTTTAGAGATGACATAACAAACTCCTATGAATACTATCAGCAATTCCGATCATGCAGTGTTTTTCATCCAAAGGCTCAAAAGTGCTATCTTGTGGGCTACTTTAGACCTACCTTTACTTAACTTATTTTTATAATTACGATGTATCATTTGCAGTGATACTGGTCCCTTCTTCATTGGATACATCAGATCTCATTCTAATTTACCTGAACCATTAGCTTATGGTAATCAATGGGCTGATTCACTAATTGCTTTTGTTTTCTCTTTTGGTCTGGCTAGATAATCACATGAGCATCACCACCAAAATAGTAAAGCTTTAACAAAACAATTTCAATGATCACATTCACAGGTTATAAATGTCATTCTCTATTGCCTACTTGTCAAAAAATTCATCTCCCACTACTCTCCAAAGGTAGTAATCTTAGGGGGCTCAGATAAAATGAAATTTGGTAAATAGATATTACTCATATGTCCTCTTCCGAGTGCTTACACTATGTTCATGTTTCTACTGTTACCTATTCCCCTTTAATGCATGCTACTTGTCATTTTGGAGGAAAAAAATAGAACATGTTCGACAACATTGCTTGTCTGCTTTTGTTGTTATGCGAGTTCCAAAAACTATATAATAGATAATGATACTTTTTATACTAGCAAAGTATTTCTTCCTTTTTTCAGCTGTAGCATATTAAGCATATTATAGTTATTTATAATTATAAGCTTAAAAACTACACAAAACTTACTATAAGTCAAATGGATCAAATATATAAAAATGTTACTATAATTCAAATTGAGCAGGTATATTTGAGTGAGTTCTGATTTTGTGAGCAAATTGTCTTGTGTGTACTTTCTTGTCTGTCTGTCTAGTCTGTAAACAGTTATTTTCTTTGAGCTCAAAATATTTTTTTCTTTTTTAAAATTTTTGTATTTTGGGTAAACTTGCCTATAAATTAAGTCAGATTGTTGTGTTGTTCTGTGTTGGTGCCGAAGGAAACGAAGAGAAACCTGATGAACTTAGTTCAGAGGACTCACTGAGATCTATCTCTCTCGAAGTGAGCCTAGACCCACAGAAAGATATGGCTTTTATTGAGTATTCAAGGACAGGCTAAGGAATTTGCATAACTGCTTTGGGGAATATAAAGTAGAGATCACTACCTCTTTTACCATTTACCTAAGGTTAGGTAAATACAAATGCAAACTGACAACATTCCAAGCAGGGGAGGAGACAACCAGTAACATACCAAGCAAAGGGAGAGACAATCAAGGAGCCATTAGAATAAACGTTTATCTGAGTCCTTGAAGCCAGGTTTCAGGAATCCCCAAGTAACTCCCTACAGCTGTCCTTGGGCTTTTTTTTTTTTTTTTTTTTTTTTTTTTTTTTTTTTTTTTTTTTTTTTTTTTTTTTTTGTTTTTTTCTTGTTTCAGAACTTTTGTTTGTTTATTTTATTTTTATGGCCGGCTCAGCCTGCCCTGAGGGCAGGGCTGGCGCAGCATGTGGTGCCGGGGATCGAACCCGCTGTCCCTTTAGCCGCCCAAGCTTTCCTAAGCAGGCGCTTTAGACCATTGAACCATCCTGCCAGGCCCTGTCCTTGGGCTTTATTATTCTCTACTTAAGATGCTCAGTCCTTACCTCTACATATCCCCCTTTAATTTTTTTAATGCTAAAAATATATATATATTTTAAGCTTTAGGGTGAGGCCTGCAGACTTTGATCCTTAGCTTTTTGCTAACTCTGTCCTTGTTGCCAAACTAAACAGGACATACAAATAGTGTAAGAATAACATACATAAATCTCTACATTTCTACCAAACCGTGAGATAACATGAAAAGGGTTAAGGTTTTCAATGCCATTAGAGATATTTTGTAACAAGTCAAGTTTGGTTCCATAAAGTGGAAGTTATACAAAATGAAGAAGTACTACAATCACATTTTAAACAAGGTTGACATTGTAGGTTAACAATTTGACTTTCTAACTTAACAACAGCTCGTTTTAAACCACTTATCTTATTGTTTAACTCTGAATCTATGATCTTGAGAAGTCCATAATTGTTTCAAGTCCTTGTGCCATTGCTGCACAAAATGAACAGTTTGTACTCCTTGACTATGCGACTCTGGCAGTAGCAGTTCTGGATGTGAAGGCTATCATGAATTTAAGCTTTTCTTTTGTTCTTTAACATGTGCAGCAAATGTTGAAACAGCATCATGAAAAGGAAGTTCTGCCAAGAGGATGTAGTTATATTGGAAGTCAGATTCTGTTCCTTGTCCTGAGAATATAGATGTTATTTCTAGAAAAATTAAAGCTAATAGAAGAAGTGCTAGATGTGGTGGCACATGCCTGTAATCCCAGCACTAGGGAGGCTGAGGGAGGAGGATCAATGAGAGTTCGAGACCAGCCTGGGCTACAAAAGTGAGCTCAAGGCCAGCCTGAACTGTATAGCGAGACCCTGTCTCAAAAAGACAAAACAAACAAACAAACAAACAAAAACTAATAGAAGAATATTAGACATGCATATAAAGAATAATTGTGACATGTTAATAGTATAGTTAAAAGAGTTTCTTTTAAGTGTTAGGGTCGAGAAGCGCACCACGTGAAAGAAGACTCCAAGAGACGTTCTCTCATGCAAAAAGCAAGGGGATTTTATTTTCCAAGCATGCGTGGGGCTCACTGAATGCGCAGGAACAGAGAGCCCCGAGCAGGGTGCGGATACTGTTTTTAAGCCGTGAAACCACAGAGATGGGTTGGGCAAGCGTTTTACAGAAGCAGATTGCATTGGTTATTTTGTATTCTTCAATCATTGTGATTGGAGGGTGTCTCATGGGTTGAGAGGGTCGGGAAGTTAAGGTTTGGGTCAGGATTACCTAATGGGGAGAAGTATGTGGAAACGCAGGATAGGGACATAGGTCATACCATATCTGGGTTGTAGATGTTTAACATTAACCAAATACTATTTTGGTGGTCTTTTCGGGAATTAGAGTTGTGAGACATGTCTTCCCAGAATCTGTCAGTTAGGACATGTCCTTAAATACCTCCCTAGAGCCAGTCCTGGAAATTTCTATAATGGGGCCATGTGGGTTTTGTAAAAATCTCTCTTACATAAGCAACAGGTGAAGGAGGTGAACACATGCCTGAGTAGAATGAGTTGTGTTCCTTTTAAATAATATGGTGTTTTCATCTCAATTTTTTTTCCTTCTGCCAACTGGGCAGAGCCATAAAGCTCCAACAGAGCTTCATAGAGCTCCAATCTGACACTTCCATTGGAAGTACTAACTAATTCCCGGGCTGCCTCTCCTCTACAGATTTCCCAAAGAATCCTAATCATTAAGATAAGCAACATTGGTATTCTGGCAGGATGGCAGATCTGGCAGTGGAAGTATTCTATTAGCACCTACACCATCAAAGTACTTTACTTGGGGAAGAAAAAGGCCCTTTTCTTCCCTTACCTTGGTGTTATTATTTATTAGACTTCTTCCATCAGTGAATTCTTCTAGTCAGTGGTGAATTTGGAACATAAACCCAATAACTAAAATTATCTTTAATACTTACCAGAAACAACAATAAAGCCATCATATTGATGCAAGAAGAAAAAATCGATCTCTGATGGGTGATCTCCCAATGATTTGTTCCTCTTGCTCCCTTTGGGTGATGATTAATCCTAGGTGTCAATCTTAAAAGAGGTCAGCATTTGTTTCACCTTTGGCATTTAGGTCTGACCCACAGCAGGAGCATCTGTCCCTCCCATAGCTGCTAGATTTTTTGCCTTTGGTGTTATCTCTTTTGAGGGCTTAGCCCTATCTGACTGCCTATAATATTTCTATCTAACTTGGCTGGTTGCAACATTCCCCCTCTGAAGAAGTAGCCTGAACTGCCGTGAGGGGGATATGGGTGACGACCACTCTGGCTTCTTCAGGCTGAAAAGGGTTGCTTTTGGGAATCAGCAGTCAGAGATACTCTCCAGAGGTTCCACCTAACAACCCTCAAGAGATGCCAGGCTTTTTTGTCTTGGGTAGGTAAAATAGCTTAGACCTTTTTATTTATGGAGTCTGACAGTTTGTTATAAGTCCCTTTAGCTTTTATTATATTAATCTCTGAACTTTGGAACTCATGAAGACCATAATACTCTATTTCTATTTTTAGTTATTTTTTATAAGAGAACAGTGACAGCCGGGCGTGGTGGCGCACGCCTGTAATCCCAGCACTTGGGAGGCTGAGGCAGGAGGATCGATGCGAGTTCGAGACCAGCCTGGGCTACAAAAGTGAGCTCAAGGCCAGCCTCAACTGCATAGCAAGACCCTGTCTCAATAAGACAAAAAAAAAAAGAGAACAGTGACATCAGCAAGCTAATTTAATTTGCATGTTTTATTCTAATGTTTGAAGTATGATAACTAGAAGGAAAGTCAGGGTTAGAGAAAAGCAAAGAGACCTGTGCCAATGTCCAGCAAAAGGCTGGGTTTTCCTTTTGGTCATGATGTCTTAGGGCTCCTCTATGGAGATGACAGAGGCTGTCTGGCCAGAGGGAGCAGGCAGGCCAAGTGCCCTTTAGTCCTACTGGACCTTCTGGGAAGCTGAGTCCGAGCTCTGGGGCCTACGCCTCAGAGTGCAGTCTCACTTCTAGCAGCTGCTTTGGAAGTCAGGGCATGGCTTGTGGGTCCCTTGAGACAATCTCTCTTATTCTGGCCTGGTTTCCAACAGGCATAGCAGGTGAACTTAATCATCATTGAGCTCTTCTTGGAGCCAAGAGAATCAGACCTTTGGATTTGAAACCCCAATAAGGCAGCTAATTTTTATCCCTTTTGTTTTCTCTCCCTAGTTTTCTCCCAGTTCCAATTCTAGGAAATTTACTTCTTAGTGTCCTATACAGTATCAAGTGAGTTTTTTCATCAGTCGGAGATTTTATATCAGAATTTTTACACTTATTCATTTTCTAGGTTTTATTCATTGAGCTGGTACCCAAATTACTTCTCCAGTATCTGTAATGACACAAGCAAAACCTCTTCCCTATCTCTGAACCCACTGATCAATATCATTTAGAAAGAAAACAGGCTGTTGCAAAGGAATGCTCACTTCCTTTTGTCCAGTGACAGTCTTCAGCAGAAGATCCATCTGGCAGCAGATTTAAAAAATTTAGTGTGAATAAAACTTTTTGTATTATTAATCTAGGAGTATTCATATGTATTCCCATACTATTCCCCCCTTTTTGTTTAATAAGCATCTCTTTTAAACTTCTATTAGCTCTTTCTATAATTGCTTGACCTTGGGGGTTATAGGGAATACCTATAATACGACTAATGTTCCAATGTTTAAAAAAGTTTTTTAAAACTTTACTAAGATAAGCAGGTGCATTATCAGTTTTAATCTAATGTGGGACTCCCATTACATTAAATGCCTCTAACAAATGTTGTATGACATATTGACTCTTTTCACTGGGTAAAGGGGTAGCCCATCGAAAACCTGAGAATGTGTCTATGGACATATGAACATACTGTAATTTTCCAGAAGAAGGAATATGAGTAACATCCATCTGCCACAGCTGATTGGCTGCATTTCCTCTTGGATTTATTCCTTGAGGAAAGTGATGACCTTGTAGAGCACTGCATTGTGAGCAAGAGTTTAACACATGTTGTGCCTGTTTGTGTGTGATATTAAATTTATGGAAAAGCCCTTGTTTATTAGTATGAGTGGAAGCATGGAAATCCACGGCAGCTTGAACATTACCTATAAGTAACCAATCTATCTGTTCATTTCCTGCTGACATAGGACCAGGCAATGCAGTATGAGCTCTAATATGCGTAATGAAAAGAGGCTGACTTCTATTTCTGATAAGAAGCTGCAGTATAGAAAATAACTGTATTAATTCTGAACCATCTGCAATTAAGGCGGCAGTTTCTATTTCTTTTACTGTATGTTCAGCATACTGGGAATCAGTTACAAGATTTAATGGGTCAGAGCAATCTTGAAGTAACATAATAATGGCGGCTAACTCTGCCTTTTGAACAGAGCGAAAAGGAGTTTGCTCAATTCTAGTTTTAGGACCTGTATATGGGGCCATGCCAAGTTTATTGGCATCTGTAAAAAATGTATCTGCTTTGGGAATAGGTTTAGTTTTAACAACAGAAGGTAATATCCATTGGGTTATTTTAAGAAATTGAAGCTGTTTATTTTTGGGAAAATTATTGTGAATGTCACCGAAAAGTCTTGTAAAGCAAGTTGCCATTCATTTGAAAGTACTGACGTAGAATTTCTTGTTGAGTAAGGGGCACTATAATTTGTTGGGGATCTATGCCAATAAGATGGCTAAGTCTTAATCAACCTTTAGTAATAATTTTACAAATTTTATCTAGATAAGTGGATAACTTTTTCTGCTCTTTATTAGGCAAAAATAGCCATTCTAAAATACGATCTTTACGCCAAAAAATTCCTGTAGGTGAGTGTTGTGATGGAAAACTAGTACAACTAGTACAACCAGTTGATTAAGATCATTTCTATCCAAATAAGCAGTTTGCATAATTTGTTCAATCTGTAAAAGTTCCTTTTCAGCTAAAGTACTTAAAGATCGGGGATTATCTAAGGCAGGGTACCCTTGTAATGTGAGAAATAAGTTTTTCAGGGCATAGGTGGGTATTCCTAAGGAAGGCCTAAGCCAATTAATATCTCCCAGCAATTTTTGAAAATCATTTAAAGTGTGTAGGCAATCCCGCCGTAATTGAACCTTTTGAGGCCAGATATGGGTTTGATCTAATTTATTACCTAGATATTCAAAAGGTGATTGTTCTTGTATTTTTTCTTTGGCCATAATCAATCCATATTCTCCTAACACTGACTCAGCGTTAGTAACAAGTTGTTTTAATTTAATTTTGTCAGGATGGACAAACAATAAATCGTCCATATAGTGTAAGATTAATGCTGAGGGAAATAAAAATCTTAACTTTTCCAGAGGTTGGTTTACATAAAGCTGACAAAGCGTCGGACTATTTAACATTCCTTGAGGTAAGCTTTCCATTGATACCTGGAAGTAGGTTTGTTATTATTTAAGGAGGGGACCGTAAAAGCAAACTTTTCTCTATCTTGAGGCTGAAGGGAAATAGCATAAAAGCAATCCTTTAAATTTATAATGGTTAAAAACCAGTCTTTGGGAATCATACTAGGTTGTGGCAAGCCAGGCTGAAACACACCCATTGGCTGAATAACAGCATTAATCCTTCTTAAATCTGTAATTAATCTCCATTTACCTGACTTCTTTTTAATGACAAATACTGGGGAATTCCAGGTACTGATAGAACCTTCTATTCTGTCCTCCTTTAGCAATTCTTGAATTATTTTTTTAAGCGCTGAAAGCTTCTCTTTTGTTAAAGGCCATTGCTCCACCCAAATAGGCTGTTTTGTTAACCATTTAAGGGGGAAGGAGAAGCTAGGAGCAATGGCCATTACTCTAAATTTGAATTTAAGGCAAGGGTCTTTGTCTCCTGAGAAACTGCAGGGATCTGCAGGGATGCACCCCACTGGGATAATAGATCACACCCCCACAGGTTCATCACAATATCTGCCACATAAGGTTGTAAATTTCCTCTTTGGCCATCCAGCCCAATACAGACCAACATATTTTGACTTTGTTGAACATTAGTCATGGTTCCTACTCCTGAAAATGTCACAGAAACAGGCATCTTAGGCCACTGACAAGGCCACTCCTTAGAGGATACAATAGAAACATCAGCCCCAGTGTCTGCTAATCCTTTAAAAACCAAGCCTTGAATAGTTACAGATAACTGGGGTCTTTGTCCCATAAGCGTTTGCCACCACACCGAAGAATCAGTGCTTCCAAACCCTCCTTTTCTTTTCCCTGGCAAGCTCTTGCCTTTTACATAAGGTAGCAGTAGTAACTGAGCAATCCTCTGCTTACTATTTGAAAGAGTATAGAGGTAGACATCATCACAAGAATTTCTCCTTCAGAATCACTATCTATTACTCCTAATTGAACAAAAACACCTTTGCTGGTAAGTCTACTTCTCCCAATTATCAAACCAACAGTGTCTTTGGTAGAGGACCAAAAATATTAGTATGAATTTTATATACTCCATAAACAGGTTGCAAAAACTGATCTTCTATAGCTACAATGTCTAAGGCTGCACTTCCTGGTGTGGCATGAAAAAGATCTGAGACCCTTAATTTTGGTTGATTATGGGGTTGTTCAAAGGAAACTGCTGATAACCCATATTGTTTATCTCTGGGCCCCGAGGAAGAAGGCCCATTGTCCAGTTTCCCTGCTGTCGTAAAGGGTGTCCATCTTTATCAAATTTGGAGTGACATTAATTTGCCCAGTGTCTTCCTTTTTTGCATTTTGGACACAAGCCTGATGGCTTAGTTTTAATTTTATCCCTTTTCTTTTCTTTTTTACAATCCCTTTTCATATACCCTATTTTGCTACAATTAAAACATTTAGTAAGATTTTGTTTATACGAAGTTTGTAAAGTGGCGGCCAATAAACTAGCTTTATAGGGCTCAGAACCAATATCTGTACAAGCCTTAATATATTCCTCCAATGGAGCACCTTGAGCCTTTAATGGGCATATAACCTTTTGACATTCTGAGTTAGCATTTTCAAAAGACAAAGTTAGCAACAACATATCCCAAAGATCAGGTTGTCTGACTGTTTTATCAATTGCCACCTTAAGTCGAGAGATAAAATCAATAAAGGGCTCATTTTGAGACTGTATTACTTTAGTAAATGACTTTTGAGCTTCTCCCTTTTTTTCAACCTTCTCCCATGCTCTGAGACAACATAAACACGTCTGAACAATGGCCATATCATCATACTGAAGTTGAGCGGAAATACCAAACCGTGCACCTGAGCCAGTAAGCTGGTCTGCTGTTATAGCAACAGGTGGATTTTGACCTCTATCCTATCCTGGATTTCTGCCTCATCTTTCCACCAGGTGCAAAATTGAAGATACTATCCTGATTCTAAAATAGTACGACACAATACTTCCCAATCATGAGGAATAAGCCTATGTTCATCTGCTAGTCCTTGTAAAAGGCCAACAACATAATTAGATTGCATTCTGTAAGACATAACAGTTTGCTTCAAATCTTTGATTACCTGAAAAGCTAAAGGTTGATAATGCCACTGTACATAACCATCTGGATATTGTCCATTTGCAGGGTGATCCTGAACCACAGCAGGGCAAACTCCCAATGAAGTTTTATAAGCCTCTGGATCTCCCTGGTTCCTTCCCTATAATATAGCTTGAATTACTGCACCCCTAGGTCCAACAGCTGAGGTTGTTTATGCTCATGTGGAGGAGCAGAAGAATTGGGGGAGGAGGCAGAGGTTGAGATTTAACAAGCATTGAAGTTGGACCTGAAACATCCAATCGCTCCACCAATTTGGATACCACTTGTGTCAATTGTTCATTACGATGGAATAACTCCTTGTTATCTGCCTCTTTCTCCAACCCACTCCCCTGAACATCCAAAAAATCCTCGGAATCAGAGGACAGAGGCTGAGGAGCCAAAAATGTTTGCTTTACTTTTCGATTCTTTGATTTAAATCCTTTACCCAACAAGGACAAATTAAGAGATGTGGTACTGCCATCATGATCCGTACTGTCCTCAACAACTGAAATATTTGTAGGACTGCCTTCCTGACTTTGAGGAATCAGCTACAGTCTCGATTCCCCAGAGTCATTCTGCAGGGGCTCCAAAGCCAAAAAAATAAGATAACACAAAGACCACACACTTAAAGGAATAGGTTCTCCTCGTTGCTTTGCTCTTTGCAGAGCTTCCATAACTTGCTTCCAAACTTCTAAGTTTAGACCAGCCTTTCCCTTAGGCTGAAACCAACAATGCCTTTTTATAAGGAAAAATAATTCTTCAAAACGCTTTGGTTTCACCTTTATCCCCGCTCATTTGAGTAATGTCTCCATAACACGGACATACTCCTTTTCTGCTGAAGTGGAATTTCCCATTACTCTGAACTGTTGCCGGTGGTCTCGCTTACTCTGAGCATACATTTCCCACTTGGTCAGGCCTCTCTTAACTCACCCGTGGTCGGCTTCTGTGCCCTGCGTCTTGCGCCACTTGCGTTGTTCTGTGTCAGTGCCGAAAGAAATGAAGAGAAACCTGATGAACTTAGTTCAGAGGACTCACTGAGATCTATCTCTCTCGAAGTGAGTCTAGACCCACAGAAAGATATGGCTTTTATTGAGTATTCAAGGACAGGCTAAAGGAATTTACATAACTGCTTTGGGGAATATAAAGTAGAGATCACTATCTCTTTTACCATTTACCTAAGGTTAGGTAAATACAAATGCAAATTGAAAACATTCCAAGCAGGGGAAGAGACAACCAGTAACATACCAAGCAAAGGGAGAGACAATCAAGGAGCCATTAGAATAAACATTTATCTGAGTCTTTGAAGCCAGGTTTTGGGAATCCCCAAGTAACTCCCTATAGCTGTCCTTGAGCTTTATTGTTCTGTACCTAAGATGCTCAGTCCTCATCTCTACACCTAACGCTAACCCTAACCCTCTCAACCACTAGCTCTCTAAACCTCTAACTCTAACACTGACATAAACCCTACACTAACCCTAACACTAACCGTAACCCTCTGAATTTCTAACCCTAACACACTAACGATAACCCTCTAACCTTAACTCTTAAACTAACCCTACCCTAAACATAACCTCAACCTTAACCCTAACCCAACTCTAATCCACAGCTCTAACACTAACCCTTACCAAACTTTAACCATAACTCTAACCCTAACACTAACCCTAGCTTATCTTGTGCTGAACCCTAAACCAGGCTTTTTAAATCTAACCCTCTAACATAACCCTAACGCTAACCCTATTCCTAAACCTAACTCCAACCCTAACCCTAAACGCTAGCCCTAATCAAAACCCTAACCCAAGCCTAACACTAATACTAACCGCAACCCTAACCCTATCCCCAAAACTAACCCTAACCCTAACCCTAATCCATAACCTTAACACTAATAATTACCCAACCCTAACACTAACTCTAACCCTAACCCTAACCCTAAAACTAACCTAACCTTAGCCCTAAACCTAGCCCTCACCCCAACTTTAACCCTAAACCTAACCATACCCCGATATCCAATGCTAACCCCAACCCAAACCCTAATCCTAACCCTAACCCACAAACCCTCTAACACTCTAACTCTAACCCTAAATCCAAGCCCACTCCAATCCTAACCGTAACCCTAACTCAACCCTCACAATAACCCTAATCCTAACCCCAACCCAAACCCTACCCTTAAGCCTAACCTTAACACTAGCCCTCTAACCCTAACTCTCTAAGCTGAATTCTAACCCTAACCATAAACATAACCCTAACCCTAACATAACCCTAACCCCTAACCCTAACCACTAACTCTAAACCTAACTCTAATTCCCTAATCCTAACGCCCAACTGTAACCCCTTAAGCATAACCCCCTAAGCCTAAGCCCAATCCTACCCTACCTTAAACCTAACCCTAACACTACCCTCTAATCCACTAGCCCTCTAAACGTCTAACTCTAACACAAACGCTATCCCTACACTCACCCTAACCTAAAACCTAACCCTCTGACTTTCTAACTCTAATGCTAAGCCTAAGCCTAACACCCTAACCCTAATCCACTAACGATAACTCCCTAACACTAACACTAACCCTAACCCTAATGGTAACCCTAACCCTCTAACCCTCTAAACCTAATGCTAACCCTAAACTTAACGATAAATACTAACTCTAACCCTAACACTAACACAACCCTCATCCTAACCCTAACCCTAACCCAAACGCTAAAATTAACCTTAACCCTAATCCATAACCTTAAAATTAATGCTTAACCAACATAAACATTAACTTTAAACTTAACACTAAAACTAGTGTAAACCTAGCTCTACCCCTAGCCCTAACCCCAGCTATAACCCTACCCCAAGCCCTAACCCTGAACCCCAACGCTAACCCCAACAAAAACCCGAACCGTAACCCTAACCCACTAACCCACTAACACTCTAACTCTAACCTTAACCACAAGCCTACCCCAATCCTAACCGTAATCCTAACTCCACCCTAACCCTAATGCAAAACAAACCTCTAACCCTAACTCTAACCACAACCTTACCGAACATTAACCATAACTATGATTAAGGCTGGGATTAGAGTCAGGGTTAGGGTTAGAGTTGGGTAAGGGTTGTGGTTAGAGCTAGGGTTAGGCTTTGAGTTCGGTTAGGATTAGGGTTGAGTTAGGGTTACGGTTAGTATTGGGGTATGCTTGGCGTTATGGTTAGAGTTAGAGTGGTAGTGGGTTAGTGGGTTAGTTTTATGATTCAGGTTTCTGTTGGGGTTGGTGTTGAGGTTCGGGGTTATGGTTATGGTTAGGGTTAGAGTTGGGGTTAGGGCTAGAGCTAGGTTTACGCTAGTTTTAGAGCTAGGGTTAGAGTTAGGGTTTTGTTTTGTTTTATGTATGTATGTATGTATGTATGTATGTATGTATGTATGTATTTATTTATTTATTGTTTCAGAACCTTTGTTTATTCACTCATTTTTATGTCTGGCTCAGTCAGTGTTTGGGGATTAGGGTTAGGGCTATGGTTAGGGTTGGGATTAGGGTTAGGGATTAGGGTTAGGGCTAGGGTTAGGGTTGGGGTTAGGGTTAGTGTTAGCATTAGCATGAGGGTTAGGATAGGATTAGCTTTAGAATTAGGGTTTAGTGTTTCGGTTAGCGATAGTGTTAGAAGGTTAGAGGGTGAAGGTAAAGGTTAGGGTTAAGGTTAGGGTTTAGGGTTAAGGTTAGAGTTAGCGTTAGTGTTAGAGGATGAGGGTTAGGGTTTTGGTTAGGGTTAGAGGTTAGGGTTAGGGTTATGTTTTGGTTTGGCGTGAGGGTGTTATGGTTAGAGTTAAATTTAGGTTTGGGTAAGTTTTAGGCTTAGGGTTGGGTATTAGTTTTGAGTGTAGGCTTATGGTGGGGGTTCGGGTTAGGTATAGGGCTCTGGTTAGGTTTAAGGCATTATGGTTAGTGGGTTAGGGTTATGGTGTTAGAGTTAGAGTTAGGGTGAGGGATGGTTTTGGCGCTGGGCTTGGGTTTAGTTAAGTGTTAGGTTAGTTTAGGTTTAGTGTTCAGGTTACTGGCTGCTGTTAGGGTTAGGGTTAGGGTTAGGATTACAGTTTGTTTCAGTTAGGGTTATGGATGTGGTTAGGGATCGGTGTTAAGGTTAGTGTGAGGGTCAGGCTTAGTGTGTGGATTAGGGTTAGGCTTAGATTAGGGTTATGGTTAGTGTTAGCGTTTAGGGTTAGTGTTAGGGTTAGGGTTATGGTTAGAGGGTTAGAGTTAGAAGGCCTGGGTTAAGGCTAAGAATAGAGTTAGGCTAGGGTTAGGATTATTGATAGAGTTACGGTTCGAGTTGCGTAAGGTTAGGGTTCCGGCTGTGGATTAAGGTTGGGGTTAGGGTAAAGGTTGAGGTTATGGTTAGTGCTAGGGTTAGTTTTAGCGTTAGGGTTAGGTGGTTATCGTTAGTGGATTATGGATAGGGTTTTAGGGTTGGTGTTAGCATGAGGGTTGGAAAGTCAAAAGGTTAGGGCTAGTGTTACCGTTAGTGTAGGGTTAGTGCTGGTGGTAGAGTAGGAGGTTTAGAAAACTATTGGTTTGGAGGGTTTGGGTAGGCTTAGGCTGAGGTTTAGGAGTTAGGCTGAGGCAGTTACAGTTAGGCGGTTAGGGTTAGGGAGCTCGGTTTAGGATTAGAGCTGGCGGTTAGGGTTAGGGATTAGGGTAGGGTTAGGGTTATGTGTAAGGTTGGCTTAGGGGTAGGCTTTGACTAAGGGTTATGAGTTAGGGTAATGGTTAGGGCTGGGATCAGAGTCAGGGTTAGGGTTAGGTTTAGGGTTAGGGTTGGGTAGGCGTTAGGGTTAAGGTTAGGGATTAGGGTTAGTGCTAGGGTTAGGGTTGGGGTTAGGTTTAGGGTTAGCGTTTTCATGAGGATCGCGTTAGGATTAGTCTTACAATTTGGGTTTAGGGTTAGGGTTAGTGATAGGGTTAGAAGGTTGGTGGATTAAGGTAAAGGTTAAAGTGAGGGTTAGGTTTAGGTTTAGGGTTAGTTTTGGTGTTTGTGTTGGGATTAAGATTAAGGTTAGTTTATGTTAGAATTAGGGTTAGGTTTATGGTTAGATTTAGGAATAGAGTTGTGTAAGGGTTGTGGTTAGGGCTAGGGTTAGGTATTGGGTTGGGGTTAAGATTAGGGTAGAATTGGGGTTATGGTTAGGATTGGTGTAGGCTTGGCGTTATGGTTAGTGTTAGAGTTTTAGTGGGTTAGTGGGGTAGGGTTACAGTTCGGGTTTTTGTTGGCATTGGTGTTGGGGTTCTGAGTTATGGCTAGGGTTAGGGTTAGAGTTGGGGTTAGGGCTAGAGCTAGGTTTGCACTAGTTTTAGGGTTAGGGTTAGAGTTAGGGTTTAGGTTGGGTAAGCAGTAGTGTTTGGTGATTAGGGTTAGGGATAGGGTTAGGGTTGGGGTTAGGGTTAGGGATTAGGGTTAGGGCTAGGGTTAGGGTTGGGGTTATTGTTAGGGATTAGGGTTAGTGCTAGGATTAGGGTTGGGGTTAGGGTTAGTGTTAGCATTAGCATGAGAGTTAGGTTAGGATTAGCCTTAGAATTAGGGTTTAGCGTTCAGGTTAGCGATAGGGTTAGAAGGTTAGAGGGTGACAGTAAAGGTTAGGGTTAAGGTTACGGTTTAGGGTTAAGGTTAGAGTTAGCGTAAGGGTTAGAGGATTAGGGTGAGGGTTTTGGTTAGGGTTAAAGGTTAGGGTTAGGGTTATGTTTTGGTTTGGAGTGAGGGTTAGTGTTAGGGTTAGAGTTAAGTTTAAGTTTGGGTAAGGATTAGGCTTAGCATTGGGTATTAGGTTTGGGTGTAGGCTTATGGTGGGGGTTCGGATTAGGTATAGGGGTCTGGTTAGGGTTAAGGCATTATGGTTATTGGGTTAGGGTTATGGTGTTAGAGTTAGGGTGAGGGATGGTGTTGGCGCTGGGCGTGGGTTTAGTTTAGTGTTAGGTTAGTTTAGGTTAGGTTTAGTGTTCAGGTTACTGGCTGTTGTTAGGGTTAGGGTTAGGGTTAGGAGTACAGTTCCTTTCGGTTAGGGTTATAGTTGCAGTTAGGGATAGGTGTTAAGGTTAGTGTTAGGGTCAGGATTAGTGTGTGGGTTAGTGTTAGGCTTGTATTAGGGTTATTGTTAGGGTTAGCTTTGAGGGTTGGTGTTAGGATTAGGGTTACAGTTAGAGGGTTAGAATTAGAAGGCCTGGGTTAAGGCTAAGAATAGGGATAGGCTAGGGTTAGGATTATTGTTAGAGTTATGGTTCTAGTTGCATAAGGGTTAGCGTTCCGGCTGTGGATTAGGGTTGGATTTAGGGCAAACTTTGAGGTTATCGTTAGTGCTAGGGTTAGTTTTAGCGTTAGGGTTAGGTGGTTATCATTAGTGGATTATGCGTAGGGTTTTAGGGTTGTTGCTAGCATGAGGGTTGGAAAGTCAGATGGTTAGGGTTAGTGTTACCCTTAGTGTAGGGTTAGTGTTAGTGGTAGAGTTAGAGGTTTAGAAAGCTAGTGGATTAGAGGGCTAGGGTTAGGCTCAGGCTGAGGCTTAGGGGGTTAGGCTTAGGCAGTTACACTTCAGGGGTTAGGGTTAGGGAGTTCGGGTTAGCATTAGAGTTAGTGGTTAGGTTTAGGGATTAGGGTAGGGTTAGGGTTAGCGTTATGTGTAAGGTTGGCTTAGCGGTAGGCTTTGGCTAAGGGTTAGGAGTTAGGGTTATGGTTAGGGCTGGGATAAGAGTCAGGGTTAGGGTTAGCCTTAGGGTTGGGTAAGCTTTAGGGTTAAGGTTAGGGATTAGGTTTAGGGCAAGGGTTATGGTTGGGGTTAGGGTTAGGGTTACCGTTTTCATGATGATTGGGTTAGGATTAGCCTTACAATTAGGGTTTAGGGTTAGGGTTAGTGATAGGTTTAGAAGTTTGGCGGCTTAATGTAAGGGTTAAGGTGAGAGTTAGGTTTAGGTTTAGGGTTGGTGTTCTTGTTTGTGTTGGGATTAAGATTAGGGTTAGTTTATGCTAGGGTTTGGGTTAGGTTTATGGTTAGAGTTAGGGGAGAGTTGGGTAACGGTTGTTTTTAGGGCTAGGTTTAGGCTGTGGTTTGGGGTTAAGATTAGGGTTGAGTTGGAGTTACGTTTAGGATTGGGGTATGCTTGGCATTATAGTTAGAGTTAGAGTGTTAGTGGGTTAGTGGGGTAGGGTTACAGTTCAGGTATTTGTTGGCGTTGGTGTTGGGGTTCAGGTTTACAGCTAGGGTTAGGGTTAGAGTTGGGGTTTGGGCCAGAGCTTGGTTTACGCTAGTTTTAGGTTTAGGGTTAGAGTTAGGGTTTAGGTTGGGTAAGCAGTAGTGTTTTGGGATTAGGGTTAGGGCTAGGGTTAGGGTTGGGGTTAATGTTAGGGATTAGGGTTAAGGTAGGGTTAGGGTTGGGGTTAGGGTTTGAGTTAAGGTTATGGATTAGGATTATGGTTAAGGTTAGGGTTAGGGTCAGGCTTGGGGTTAGGGTCAGGGTGAGGGTTAGTTTAGGGTTATTGACAGAGTTAGGGTTTAGGGATAAGTTTAGGGTTATTGTTAGGCCTTGAGGATTAGTGTTAGTGTTAGGGTTAGGGTGATGGTTAGAGGTAGTGTTTAGGGTTATGGTTAGGGTTAGGATTAGGCTTAGGGTTAATGTTAGTGTTAGGTTAGGGTTCAAGTTAGGATTAGGTTTAGGGTTTGGGTTTAGGGTTAAGGTTAGAGTTCAGATTCTGCTTAGCAAGGAAGGGTTAGATGGCTACGGTTAGGGTTAGGCTTAGGCTAGGGTTAGGGTTAGGGTTAGGGTTAGGGTTAGGGTTAGGGTTAGGGTTAGTATGAGGACTGGGTTTAGGTCAGAGTTCGGATTGGAGTTGGCCTCGGGTTAGGGTTACAGTTACAGTGTTACAATTTTAGTGGATTATGCTTAGGGCTAGGGTTTTGGTTGTTTTGGCGTTGGGGTTCCGGTTTATCATTAGGGTTAGGGTTAGAGTTGGCGTTAGGGCTAGGGTGAGGGCTAGAGTTAGGCTAAATTTAGGGTTAGGGTTCGATTTAGGGCTAGAGTTCAGTAAGTGTTAGTGTTAAGGTTATAGATTAGGATTATGGTTAGGGTTAGGGTCAGGCTTGGTGTTAGGGTTAGGGTTAGGATTAGAGTCAGGGTGAGGCATAGTTTAGTGTTATGAATAGAGTTAGGGTTTAGGGATAAGTTTAGGGTTATTTTTAGGCCTTGAGGATTAGTGCTAGTATTAGGGTTGGGTTTCAGTTACACGTTAGGGTTAGGGTTGGGGTTAGTGTGATGGTTAGAGGTAGTGGTTAGGGTTACGGTTAGGGTTAGGGTTAGCTTTAGGGTTAGTGTTAGTGTTAGGTTAGGGTTAGAGTTAGGATTAGGTTTAGGGTTTGGGTTTAGGGTTAAGGTTAGTGTTCATATTCTTCTTAGAAGGGAAGGGTTAGAGGGCTAAGGTTAGGGTTAGGTTTAGGCTAGGGTTAGGGTTACATTTAGCGTTAGGGTTAGGGTTAGGGTTAGGGTTGGTTTGAGAATTGTGTTGGGGTTAGAGTTAGGATTGGAGTTGGCCTAGGGTTAGGGTTAGAGTTAGAGTGTTATAGTTTTAGTGGGTTACGCTTAGGGTTAGGGTTTTGGTTGTGGTTGGCGTTGGGGTTCAGGGTTAGGGTTAGGGTTAGTGTCGGGGTTAGAGTTGGGGTTAGGGCTAGGGTGAGGGCTAGAGTTAGGCTAATTTTAGGGTTAGGGTTAGATTTAGGGCTAAAGTTCGGTAAGTTTTAGTGTTAAGGTTATGGATTAGGATTATGTTTAGGATTAGGGTCAGGTTTGGGATTAGGGTTAGGGTTAGGATTAGAGTCAGGGTGAGGAATAGATTAGTGTTATCTATAGAGTTAGGGTTTAGGGATAAGTTTAGGGTTATTATTAGGCCGTTAGGATTAGTGTTAGTGTTAGGGTTCGGCTTCCAGTTACACTTTAGGGTTAGGGTTGGGGTTAGGCTGATGGTTAGAGGTAGTGGTTAGGGTTTCCGTTAGGGTTAGGGTTAGGCTTAGTGTTAGTGTTAGTGTTAGGTTAGGGTTACAGTTAGGATGAGGTTTAGGGTTTGATGTTAGGGTTAGTGTTAAAGTTCAGATTCTGTTTAGATGGCAAAGGTTAGAGGGCTATGGTTAGGGTTATGGTTAGGCTTAGGCTAGGTTTCAATTTAAGGTTATTGGGAGTGTTAGAGTTTGGTTGGGTAAGGGCTAGGTTTAGGGTTAGTGATTAGAGTTAGGGTTATGGGTTAGGGTACGTAATGGTTATTTCTAGCTTTAACGTTAGTTTAGGGTTAGCGTTAGCGTGAAGTTTCAGTTTAGTGGCTTATGATTAGGGGGTTATATTAGAGGCTTAGCGTTAGGGTTATGGTTAGGCTTAGGTTTACGTGCAGATTCGTAGTTAGGTTTATGTTTATTGTTAGGCTAGGGTTAGGGTTAGATTTAGAGTTACGGTTAGGGTATGGTAAGCGTTAAGGTTAAGGTTAAGGATTACGGTTAGGGCTAGCGGTAGGGTTGGGCTTAGGGTTAGGCTTATGGTTAGCATACGGGTTTCGTTAGGCTTAGCGTTACAATTAGGGTTGAGGGTTAGGTTTAGGGTTAGGGTTACGTTTAGGGTTAGGGTTGATATTGGGGTTGGGTTTGGGGTTGGGATTAAGATTATGGTTAATTTAGGTTAGTGTAAGGGTTAGGTTTGGGTTTACGGTTAGAGTTACTGTTAGAGTTGTGTAAGGGTTAGGGGTAGGATTAGGGTTAGAGTTACAGTTAGTTTGAGGATTGGGTTAGAATCAGGGTTAGGATTGGAGTATTTTTGGGATTTGGGTGAGAGTTAGAGTGTTAGAATTTTAGTGGGTTATGCTCAGGGTGAGGGTTTTGGTTGTAGTTTGCGTTGGGGTTTGGGGTTACGGTTAGATTTGGGGTTAGGGCTAGGGTTTGGGCTAATGTTGGTCTAGTTTTAGGGTTAGGGTTAGATTTAGGGTTACAGTTATGTAATCATTAGAGTTAAGGTTATGTGTTAGGAGTATGCTTAGGGTTAGGGTTGCGGTAAGGGTTAGGGTTATTGTCATGGTGAGGGTTAGTTTAGGGTTGTGGATAGAGTTAGGGTTTAGGGATAAGTTTAGTGTTGTTAGGTCTTCAGGATTGGTGTTAGTGTTAGGGTTCGGGTTATCGTTACAAGCTAGAGTTAGGGTTGTGGTTATAGTGATGGTTAGGGGTAGTGTTTAGGGTTACAGTTAGGGTTAGGGTTAGGCTTAGGTTTGGTGTTAGTGTTAGGTTAGGGTTAGAGTTAGGATTAGGTTTAGGGTTTGGGCTTATTGTTAAGGTTAGTGTTCAGATTCTGCTTAGAAAGGTTAGAGGGCTATGGTTAGGGTAGGGTTTAGGCTAGTGTTAGGGTTAGGGTTAGGGTTAAGGTTAGGGTTAGGGTTAGGGTTAGTATGAGGATTAGGTTGGGTTCAGAGTTAGAATTGGAGTTGGCCTCGGGTTAGTGTTAGAGTTTGAGTGTTAGAATTTTAGTGGGCTACGCTTAGGGTTAGGGTTTTGTTGTGTTGGCGTTGGGGTTCATGGTTATCGTTAGGGTTAGGGTTAGAGTTGGGGTTAGGGCTAGGGTAAGGGCTAGAGTTAGGCTTATTTTAGGGTTAGAGTTCGATTTAGGGCTAAAGTTCGGTAAGTGTTAGTGTTAAGGTTATGGATTAGGATTCCGGTTAGGGTTAGGGTCAGGCTTGGGGTTAGGGTTAGGTTTAGGATTAGAGTCAGGGTGAGGAATAGTTTAATGTTATAGATAGAGTTAGGGTTTAGGGATAAGTTTAGGTTTATTGTTAGGCCTTGAGGATTACTGTTAGTGTTAGGGTTCGGGTTCTAGCTACAAGTTAGGTTTAGGGTTCGGGTTAGGGTGATATTTAGAGGTAGTGGTTAGGGTTAGGGTTAGGGTTAGGCTTAGGCTTAGGGTTAGTGTTAGTGTTAGGTTAGGGTTAGAGTTAGGATTAGGTTTAGGGTTAAGGTTATAGTTCAGATTCTTGTTAGAAGGGGAGGGTTAAGGGCTACAGTTAGGGTTAGGCTTAGGCTAGGGTTAGGGTTAGGGTTAGGGTTAGTTTGAGGATTGGGTTTAGGTCAGAGTTAGGATTGGAGTTGGCCTTGGTTTAGGGTTAGAGTTAGAGTGTTACAATTTTACTGGGCTACGCTTAGGGTTAGGATTTTGGTTGTGGTTGGCATTGGGGTTCGGGGTTAGGGTTAGGGTTAGGGTTAGTGTTAGAGTTGGGGTTAGGGCTAGGGTGAGGGCTAGAGTTAGGGTCATTTTAAGGTTAGGGTTAGATTTAGGGTTAGGGTTTGGTAAGTGTTTGTGTTAAGGTTATGGATTAAGTTTAGGATTAGGATTAGGATTAGGGTTATGCTTGCGGTTAGGATTAGGGTTAGGTTCACAGTCTGTGTAAGAGTTTGGTTAGGGTTATGGATAGAGCTAGGATTTAAGGGTAGGTTTAGGGTTATTTTTGGGCCTTCAGAATTAATGTTAGGTTATGGTTAGGATTAAAGTGAGAGGTTAGGGTTAGAGATAGGGTTCGGTTTACAGTGATGGTTAGGGCGAGGGTTTGGCTTAGGGTTAGGCTTTCTGTTAGAGTTAGTGTTAGGTTAGGGTTAGAGTTAGGATTAGGTTTAGGGTTTGATGTTAGGGGAGTGTTAAAGTTCAGATTCTGCTTCGAGGGCAGGGTTAGAGGCCTACGGTTAGGGTTATGGATAGGCCTAGGCTAGGTTTTGATTTACGGTTATTGGGAGTGTTAGGGTTCGGTTGGGTAAGGGTTAGGTTTGGGGTTAGTTATTAGAGTTAGGGTTATGGGTTAGGGTACGTAATGGTTATGTTTAGCTCTAGCGTTAGTTTAGGGTTAGCGTTAGCATGAAGGTTCGGTTTAGTTGCTTATGATTTGGGGGTCAAATTTAGAGGCTTAGCATTAAGGTTATGGTTAAGCTTAGGTTTACGTGCAGATTCGTAGTTAGGTTTACGTCTATTTTGAGGCTAGGTTTAGGGTTAGGTTTAGAATTACAGTTAGGGTTTGGTAAGCATTAAGGTTAAGGTTAGGGCTTACGGTTAAGGCTAGTGTTAGGGTTAGGGTTAGTGTTAGCATAAGGGTTTCGTTAGGGTTAGGGTTACAATTAGGGTTTAGGGTTAGGGTTAGGTTTAGGGTTAGGGTTGATATTGGTGTTGGTGTTGGGGTTGGGATTAAGATTATGGTTATTTTAGGTTAAGGTTAGGGTTAGGTTTGGGTTTATGGTTTAGGGTTTGGGTTTATGGTTTGGGTTTATGGTTAGAGTTACTGTTAGAGTTGTGTAAGGTTTAGGGGTAGGATTAGGTTTCGAGTTACAGTTAGCTTGAGCATTTGCGTCAAATCTGATTTACGACTGGAGTATTTTTGGGGTTTGGGTGATAGTTAGATTGTTAGAATTTTAGCAGGTTATACTTAAGGGTAGGATTTGGGGTTATGGTTAGGGTGACGGTTAGATTTGGGGTTAGGGCTTGGCTTTGGGCTAGGGTTGGTCTAGTTTTAGGGTTAGGGTTAGATTTAGGGTTACGGTTATGTAATCATTAGAGTTAAGGTTATGCGTTAGGAGTATGCTTAGGGTTAGGGTTGTGGTAAAGGTTAGGGTTAGGGTTAGGGTCATGGTGAGGGTTAGTTTTGGGTTGTGGATAGAGTTAGTGTTTAGGGATAAGTTTAGTGTTGTTAGGTCTTGGGGATTAGTGTTAGTGTTAGGGTTTGGGTTACAAGCTAGGGTTAGGGTTGTGGTTAGGGTGATGGTTAGGGGTAGGGCTTAGGGTTACGGTTAGGGTTAGGCTTAGGGTTAGTGTTAGTGTTAGGTCAGGGTTAGAGTTAGGATTAGGTTTAGGGTTAAGGTTATAGTTCAGATTCTGCTTAGAAGGGAAGGGTTAGAGGGCTACAGTTAGGGTTAGGCTTAGGCTAGGGTTAGGGTTAGGGTTATGGTCAGTTTGAGGATTAGGTTGGGGTCAGAGTTGGGATTGGAGTTGTCCTCAGGTTAGGGTTAGAGTGTGAGTGTTACTATTTTAGTGGGTTACGCTTAGGGTTAGGGTTTTGTTGTGTTGGCATTGGGGTTCGGGGTTATCATTAGGGTTAGGGTTAGAGTTGGGGTTAGGGCTAGGGTGAAGGCTAGAGTTAGGCGTTGGGGTTCGGGGTTATCATTAGGGTTAGGGTTAGAGTTGGGGTTAGGGCTAGGGTGAGGGCTAGCGTTAAGCTAATTTTAGGGTTAGGGTTCGATTTAGGGCTAAAGTTCGGTGTTAGTGCTAATGTTATGGATTAGGATTACAGTTAGGGTTAGGGTCAGGCTTGGGGTTAGGGTTAGGTTTAGGATTAGAGTCAGGGTGAGGGATAGTTTAATCTTATGGATAGAGTTAGGGTTTAGGGATAAGTTTAAGGTTATTTTTAGGCCTTGAGGATTAGTGTTAGTGTTAGGGTTCGGGTTCCAGTTACACGTTAGCGTTACGGTTGGGGTTATGGTGATGGTTAGAGGTAGTGGTTAGGGTCAGGGTTAGGGTTAGGCTTAGGCTTAGGGTTAGTGTTAGTGTTAGGTTAGGGTTAGAGTTAGGATTAGGTTTAGGGTTTGGGTTTAGGGTTTAAGGTTTGTGTTCAGATTCTGCTTAGATTGGAAGGGTTAGAAGGCTAACGTTAGGCTTAGGCGTAGGCTAGGGTTAGGGTTAAGGTTAGGGTTACTGTTAGCTTGAGCATTGTGTTCGAATCAGGTTTAGTATTGGATTATTCTTGGGGTTTGGGTTAGAGTTAGAGTGTTAGAATTTTAGTGGGTTATGCTTAGGGTTAAGGTTTTGGTTGTGGTTTGCGTTGGGGTTTGGGGTTACTGTTAGGGAGACGGTTAGATTTGGGGTTAGGGCTAGGGTTAGGGCTAGTGTTGGTCTAGTTTTAGGGTTAGGGTTAGATTTAGGGTTACAGTTATGTAATCATTAGAGTTAAGGTTATGTGTTAGGAGTATGCTTAGGGTTAGGGTTGTGGTAAGGGTTAGGGTTATTGTCATGGTGAGGGTTAGTTTAGGGTTGTGGATAGAGTTAGTGTTTAGGGATAAGTTTAGTGTTGTTAGGTCTTGAGGATTAGTGTTAGTGTTAGGGTTCGGGTTCCAGTTGCGCGTTAGGGTTAGTGTTGTAGTTAGGGTGATGGCTAGGCTTAGGGGTTAGGGTTACAGTTAGGGTTAGGGTTAGGCTTAGGGTTAGTGTTAGTGTTAGGTTAGGGTTGGTGTTAGGATTAGGTTTAGGGTTTGGGTTTAGGGTTAAGGTTATAGTTCAGATTCTGCTTAGAAGGGAAGGGTTAGAGGGCTACAGTTAGGGTTAGGCTTAAGCTAGGTTTAGGGTTAAGGGTACGGTCAGTTTGAGGATTGGGTTTTGGTCAGAGTTAG
>PVJA010018807.1:0-39332 GCA_004027025.1 Myocastor coypus
TTTTTTTTTTTTTTTTTTTTTTTTTTTTTTTTTTTTTTTTTTTTTTTTTTTTTTTACCTTTTTGCAATATGTATGGTTTGCATCTAGTTGTCCCCACAAATCCTCATGTAGTCATGGTGTGGGGACTTCTAGAGTTTGAGATGAACTCATGATCCCCTGGGATTGTAGGTCTTTGTAATGCTGGGATTATGGCTATGAATACTAGACCCAGCCTGGCCAGATAGCCTCAAGACAACTCAAGGAAGACAGGCTCTGCCTCTTGGCAGCATTTATTGCTCCTACTCTTCCATTTTGCTCTCTTGCTCTTTCACTCCATGAAAAGTTGCTCTCTGCCCTGCTCCACTCAGCCTTGGAGCCAACCAAGTATGGACTGAAACCTCCAGCAACTTTTATCTAAATAAACCTTTCCTTCCTTCATTGTGAGTGTCAGGTATTTGTCCCATAAACCAGAAAAGACTGAGACACAGTATAGCCAGTAAATCCAGGCCTACATAAATGGCACTGATGAGCATTGACTCCCTGCTTTTTCCCCTATGTGGGGGAAGTGTTCCACCTTCTTTCACTAGTAAGTATGATGTTAATTAGCAATGCTCTTTATGAACTTGAGGAATTTTTCCTTTATTTTTTATTGAGGTTATTAAATTTTGCTAAATACTTTTCTACATTAATATGATCACATGATTTTTCATCTTCAGCTTGTGAATATGGTAAATTACATTGATTGACCTTTGGATATTAAGTGAGTCTTAAATCTCTAAAGTGAAATCTACTTGGTCTTGGTGTGTAATTATGTTAATATATTGCCAAATTCTCATAATTATAACTTCTAAGGGCTCCCATGTTTACCTTCATAAGGGATATAAGTCTGTTTTTCTTTTTTTTCCATTTGTACTGTCTTTAAGAACTAGTGGTCCTAGTAGGGACTAGTACTTATAGTACTCAGGGAATTATAACTTTATAGAATAAATTGGAAAGTAGTTACTTTTGGATGAATTTGTATTGAATTAGTATTAATTCTTATTTAAAACTTTGGTAGACTTTTCTGATAAATCCATCTGGACCCAAACATTTCATTTTTTTTAGTAGTGGTTAATGTACAAATTAAAATTTCTTAATAACACAATTATATTCAAAATACCTATTTCATATTTAATAATTTGTGCTAATTTATGATGGTTCTTCTTGTTTTAGGTTTGAGAGACATTTCTGCTTGTTTTAAGTATCAAGTACCCAAATACTTCCCTCTTGCTTTAGCTCTTTGCTACAAGCTTGGTGTGTTGCTTTTAGATTTTCACAAAACTCAACATATATTTCACTCATTGGTTATTTTTATTTAGTTTTCAAGTGTATAGTTGGACTCTACTGTGGTTAGAGAGCACACTGCATAATTACAGTTCCTTTAAATTTGTTGAAGTTTTGTTTAAGGCCAAAAATTTGATCTAGTTCATATGTGCTCCTAGAACATTTGAAAAGAATGTGTATTCTTCAATCCCCAGTTCCTCAAAAAAAAAAAAAAAATGGATGTGTATTCTGTTGGCTGCAGTATTCTATAAAAATTAACTGGATCCTGTTGTTGAGAGTGTGGTTGTGTTCTTCTCTATCTTGGCTGGATTTCTGTACAATTACTCTATTAATTATTGAGAGGAGGACTTTACATGTAATCATCAATTTGTCTACTGCTCTCCCTTCAACCAGCTTTTACTCCACGTGTGTCACAATGTTTTGCTTGGTACATAGAGACTGGGATGCACTCTTGTCACACTGTCATCATTAAGAACATATATCATTCTGTCCCAAATAATTTATTTGTTTTAAAGTTTACTCATAGTAATACAACCATTTCTGTCTTCTTCTGATTAAGTTTGCAGGGCATGTCTTTTCCATCAGAGAGACAGAGAGAAGGAGAGACAGGGAAAGAGAGAGAGATTCTTACAGACAACTTATCTTTGGATCATAGTTAATTTATTTTCTTGCACTCCGACTGATGTTTCTTGAGTGTTTTATTCAAACCACTTATATTTGATGTCATTACTAAATATGTTACAACTCAAGGGGCTAGTGAGATAGCTCAGTGAGCTAAAGTGCCTGCTTGGGCAAGCTTAGGAAAGTGCAGGTACCACAGTTCCATCCCTGGTATCACTTGCCATACCAACCCTGCTCCCATGGTGGGCTGAGCTGGCCAGAGTCTGGGTGTGGCAGCTTACATCCATAGTCCCAGCCCTTGGGAGGCTGAAAGCAGGAGGATCATTATGAGTCTGAGCCACATAGTGAGACCCTATAATAATCAAATATATTAATAAATAAATAAGTTGGAATTCAAATCTGACATTTATTTGGATTTCTGTTTGTTCTCTCATTAATTTCTCTGATTTATTTTCCCCACCTTCCTGTGAGCTATGTGAACATTTTTAGCATTCTATTTAGATTAATCAACAATGTTCACAAGTGTGTATTTTTGTATATCTTTTCCAAGAACTTCAGTAGGCATTAATTATATATACAACTTTTCACAATCCAATGGTGTCTGTGTTTACCAGTTTGAGTCAAGTGTAGAAGTCACTTTTTATGTCCCTTCAATCTTTTCCAAATATAATTGGAGAACTGCCTCCATATGCACTTAAGTCCATATTAGCATTGTAATTTTATTTTTACCTGTGAAAAATAATTCACAAAATTTAAGAGAAAAAAATCTATTGTGTTTCTCCATATTCTTTTATTTCTAAGGGTAGTTGTTTGTTTGTTTGTTTGTTTTTGTGCAGGGTCTCACTATGCAGCTTAGACTCATGGTGATCCTCCTGTATTCAGCCTTCCTAGTGCTGGGATTACAAGTATGTGCCACCAGTACCAGACTCCATTGCTGGCTCAGCACACCTGCGATGGCAGGGCTGGCACAGCATGTGGTGCCAGGGATCAAACTCTGACCCCTGCTCTTGCTTAAGCAAGTGCTTAGTCTGCTGATCTATCTCACTGGCTTTTGTTAGTCCATATTCTTAATCTTTCTTTTTTAAAATTTTCTTCCTGTTGTTCTCAGAATAGTCCTTGCTCTTTCTAAGACCTTTTTGACATCTTTAGTTTTCATGAGTTTAGCTGTGATAGGTCTTGGTGGTGACTTTGTGGTCCTATCCTATTTGAAGTTACTTGAGCTTCTTAAATAAATAGGTTTATGTCCTTTATCAAATTTTGGAAATTTTAGGCCTTGATTTCTTTCCACACTTTTATACTTTTCCTTTCTTTCCCCTCTCTTTCTGGGATTCTGATTATGTTAACATTAGACCTTTTGCTATAATTCCATAGGTACCAAATGAAACTGTAAATTTGGAGAAGGCAATCTATTTGTTTCTGTTGTTCAGACTGATTAATATCTATATTTGTTTTCTCCATTCCAACGCTGTATATATCTATTAGATTTTGTTTCTTTGTTTCTCCAGTTTGAAAATGTCTTCTTGGTTCTTTATGACTTTTGTCCTTATGTTTTATGTCTTCTTTACATCCTGTGTCTTTGCTGTGGCTATTTTCTTTTACTTATTCAAAATATTTCTGGTACTACTTGTTGAATTTTTATATTAAGATTAGCTTTACTTATTAAAAGTTAGTGATAATCAGCACACCTTAAAGTGAGATGCCAAAACCTTTTACTCTCAAGCTCTCCCCAACCCCGTATGGTCATTGTAGCGAACCTTAAGCAAGATTAACAGTCATTCACAGTAATAAAAGCGGACAAATACACTAAAAGATTAAGTTTCTGATTAAGTTTGCAGGACATGTCTTATCCATCAAGGAGACAGAGAGAAAGAGAGCTAGGGAAAGAGAGAGATGCTTACAGAAAACATATCTTTGAATCACAGTCGATTTATTTGCTTCTTACCAGTTCTCTTACAGTCAGATTACAGTTTTGCTTACTATCAATCAAATAACTTAAAGCCAACTGCAAAAGTAGAATATTTTTATTTTTAAATAATCCTTAAGTTTCACCCTAGTAAATAGCTGTTTATATCAGAAAAACCAGCAGAGGGCAGATTTTTTATTTTTTTTTTTTTCTTTTAATCATGGACAGGGACATTAACTCAGTGTACTTTTGTTAAAGTAAGGAACTTGGTCATGCAGTTTCTGGATAGTTACACACAACTGGCCCAAGGTACTTCCTTTACCTTGTTTCTGCAAATGCATCATTTAATTGTGTCATCCCCAGAGCACGATGCAGAGACAAGCAAGTTTTGGGGGGAACAATGATGGGCATACAGTACATGACCAAGCATGGACCCGAAGGGCAGGAGGGAGAATAGTTGTACCATTCTACTTCCAGATCTAGGAGGCTGATCCTGACATGATTTTAGTGCAGCTACAGAAAAACTGCAAAGCATGGGCTTAGCTTATGACAAAGAAACGAAGGTGTTTGACATTCTACAAAGGGAAGAAGTGATCTTATGACAAAGTTGATATTTAAATGGGTAAACATGACAACATTGGCAAGAAGCAAACTTAGGGAAACAGAAACTTAAGCCTTAGCATGGCACAAGAACACAAATGGCATCAGTTTTGCTTTCTTCCCATGTCACCCTTGCCCCAAGTGTGGCTGCTCCTTTGGCCATGTTCTAGACTGATGAGTAAATGTTAAGAGCTGCTTTAAATTATCTTGTTAGGTAGCTCTCACATCTCATCATCTCTGAGTTCATGTCAGTTGTTATGGCTTTTTCAAGGTTAATTCAAATGTTCCTGGCCAGTAGTATGAGAAATTTTTATTTTAAAACATGAAACTTGAGGTATTAGGTTATGAGAATTAGAACTACTGTGATCTAAGGACTACATCAAAGACAGCCATGTGCAATACAAAAACCATGGTTGAATACCTCCCATCTTGGTCTTTTAAATGTGTATCACTCCTAAATTAGTATTATATTCTTTAAAATAAATTTTAAAAGAAAGTAAAAAACACAAGAAAACATGAGGCATCTTGAAAGCAAACGTTAATATTCAATTATTTATCCAGTTTTGCATAACTAGATCTGTTAATTCAAGCAACAGATTTAACAATAAAAACAGATAGCATAATGACCATTGTTAAGTAGCTATTCTTGTTTTGAAAATCTGTCACATGTGTATCGTTGTGTGTTTCCCTGTTTATTTTTGTTTTTGCTCTTCAAAATAAAGTAAAATAAAATTTAAAAACAAAAAAGAGAAGTAGAACTAATTTAATCCTTTTTATTTTTCTGACCAATTTAGATACCCTATTGACAGAAAATTAAAGGTACCACAACAAGTGGGAATGGAAGTTCAGCAGTGTAACAATTTAGCACATTTACTTTGAAAACTCATTTGCCTGTTTTCCAATAGATTTTTTACAGTTCAAGGCAATTTCCCCAAGTACTGAGAAAAAACAAATAAAATTTTGTGTAAAATTCTTTTTATCTGATTCACCCCATTATAACTATCATCACTGTGTTTTAATCTCTAATGTTCAAAAAATGATATATTACAACAATGACTACAGGCTTAAATGTACTCTCCATTTGTATGTTGAAGTCCTTGGACCTATAGGAATATATTTTTAGACAGAGAGGTAAAGTTATAAGTTAAGTGGTGAAGTTATGAGATTGAGAACTTTATGCAACGTAACTAATGGCCTTGTAAGAAGAGAAAGATATATTGTTTTTCTCTCACTCTCTTTTTCAGTTTTTCTTCCTTCTTCCTTCTCTCTCCCCTTTTCCCTCCCTCCTACTTCTGTCTTTCCATATATGTAGCAAGGAGAGGCCAGATGAGGGCATAGCTAGAAGACAAGCAAACAAGATCTTACAAGAAATTAAATCCCTTAGAACTGTAAACTTGGACTTTCACCCTGTATGTTTATTTAAAATATCTTCTGTGCCTTAGATAGGATGTGGCTCCCAAAAAGGTGGATGGTGTTGAAGGAGTCGTTGCTGATGGCCTCTGAGGAACGTTTTGGTGAAAAAGAACCTAGCTTTAGTAGTGGATTAAACTATGACCATAATCTGATGACATTATTGGGAACTGACAAAAATGGGAGGTGGGGCTTAGTAAGGCCATGGATCACAAATACTGAAAATTCAAGCCCAGCCTGGGAGAGTTAGAGCCTTAGTGAGATCCTGTCTCAAAAAGTTAAAAAAGACAATGTATATACTTCAGTGTGAAAGCTCTATGTTTAATTGAGAACATTGCAAAAAAAAAAAAAAAAAAAAAAACCCAAAAACAAATAGTTGCTTTTTAGTCCCCTTTCCATCTCTGAGATCACTATCTAAACAAAGAAAAAAACTTAAGGAGAAAATATGCATTTGGTGTCATGGTTTCAGATTATAGTGAGTTGGCTCCAAGACAGAGTCATCATGGTAGAAATGATAGCTAGAGAAAGCAGCTTACTTGATGACCAAGAAGAGAGAGAGGAAACTAGGCTGATAATACATATATCCTTCAGAAATACACCCCACTGGTTCGCTTCCTCCAAACATACCTCATTCCTTTTAATCCATTCAGCTAGTGGATTAATTCATTGAAGAGGTTAGTGTCATTTTCATCCAATCACTTTCACAGGCCCCATCCCTGAACATTGTTGCACTGGGGCTCAAGCCTCAGTATATGAATCTTTGAGAACTATTTCACCACTTCATACTTAAGCCACAATATCACTGTTGGTCCACAAATGGTTATATCTATCTCATAATATAAAATGTATCTAGTCTATTTCCGAGAATTTCCAAAGTCTTATCAGTTCCAGAATTGCTCAGAAGTTCAAGTCTAGGAACTCTGAAAGTTAAGACAAATTTTAGCTCTTTGCCTGTATAAAGATAAAAAACAAGTTAAGTACTCCAAGATACGATATCACAGGTTAAATATTCCATTTCCAAAAGGTAAAAATGGAGGAAAAAAGATAACTGAACCAAAGACCAAACCCAGTGGGGAAAACATTAAATCCTGAAGCTGTGTTTCCAGTATCCACACCTTATGAAGATGAGATTTGAGCTCCAGAGGACTAAGGCATCACTGCCTCCATGACCTTGGTGGTTGCTCCCCACCTGGTTCCTTCCTTGGCGACACAGCTGTTTGCTGCCTGTGGCTTTCCTCCACAGATGTTCCACACTGTGAGCATCCCAAACTCACTTAGGGTGCCATTGCAACTTTGACCTCGCTTCTATGACTTCACGCACTCCTGTCTCATAGGCTCCCTGGAAGGACACTGCCTAATCTGCTAGGCTTTTCTTTAAAATCTTTGCAGAAACCTCCATGCCGGCATCAGTTTTGTATTCTGCATGCCTGAAAAACCTGCACTACATGGATGATGCCGCAGTCTACCACCAATGTAAGCAATAGCCTTTCCCCTAGGGCCATGTTTACAGCAGTCTCTGTGTGCTTAGATGGCTGAACATGGGAAACTCTTTCTTGCCAGGCTCTGACTGAATAACACACACCGGGGCTTTCTTATCTTCTAAACAAAGATTTCAAGACATGACTTCCAAACAAAGATGTCAAAACTGTGTAAAGTTGTTGAAAGCAAAGTCTTTTGAGCAGGTTTATATCCTTCAGCCTGCCATGGCTGGGTCTGGACAAGTTTTTGGATGCTCTTGTAGCATTTTTCTTATTGTCCTGGTGTAAAGCACTTAGTTTCCTTGTGATGGTGCTTAATCTCTTCAGCAACTACACATCCTTTTGCCTCAAGTTGACTTGTGCTTCTCCTATGGCCAAGCTGTAAGTTTTTCAAATCTTATGACTCAGCTTTTTGCTCCCAATTCTCACTATAAATCCTGCTAAAATAACAGATAAAGGGCTGAGGATATAGCTCAGCAGCATAAGTGCCTGCCTGGTAATCACAAGGTCCTGAGTTCAGTACCTAGTACCACAAAAATAAATAAATAAATAAATAAAGGATAAGGATTAAGCCAAATAGCAGAGTACTTGACTAGCACACATTAAACCCTGGATTTGATCTTCAACACTGCAAAGAAAGTTAGTTAATTAATTAATTAATTAATTAGGCTAAGGGCAGACAGCAAAATCCATGTTATCATTTGAATAGCTGCTGTTTGAAATTTCTTCCCACAGATCAATTCATCTGTGACTATAAAACTTAGCCTCAGTCAGGGTTTCAGAGTACAGACAAAATATAACAAATTCCATGCCAAAAAAACAAATGTCTCAATTCAATTTTCAGGGGAGTTCTCATTGTTATCACAAGTGCACTACTTTTACTGGCACTGTTCATATCTGGTCTCCTGAGTCCTGCATAAAACTGTCCAGTAAGCTCCACTTATAGTATTATAACTTTTTAATCCTACTTTTCTAAATTTTTCCTGATTCTTTCTACAAACCAGTTCCAAACGTTTCTGAACTACGCAGCCAGTTACAGTTACAGCAATGATCCCATTTGTATTGTTAGTCAGATTTTCATCATGGTGACCCCATACCTAAGAAACACACCTTAAAGGAGGAAGGGCTTATTTGCTTTATAGTTTTGGAGGCTTCAGTGTGGGGTCAAATGATACTAGAACAAGAAACATCTTGGCATAAAGCAAAAACACGTTGCTTATCCTGTGTCAGCTAGAAAACTAGAGAAGAGAGAGAGAGACAGACAGACAGAGACAGAGACAGAGAGACAGAGACAGACAGACAGACAGACACACTGAGATATACAGAGCGACAGCATTCTTAGGGTCAAATCACCTCTGTAATCTTTACCTATGAGTACTGCTGCTTTGGCCATCCATCCCTCAATATCAAAGTCTTTCTATTACACTCCATATTTAACTTTAACATGGTCCATTTCTTCAGATCCTTGATTATGGTTCGAAAACTAAACAAGTAGATTAACATTTATTTGCTCCTCTATTTCAAGATAGAGGAGGCCAAGATAAGGTGGTAAGTGCCAGAAAAAAAATACGTAATAATAAAACTTTCCTCTAAGAGATTATGAATTTATCAAAAATGAGGGGTTAACCTGACAGTGGCTGAAGGAATAAGCAGTCTACAATTATAAAAGCTTTCCTCACTTTGCTGAGAACTTTTGTCAATCAGAAGGGAGAAATGTCTGGAGAAGAGTTCTTTGTTCTAATTTCCAAGCAGTTAGTAGTCAATGATGTAATAATATTTTAAAAAGGCCTATGAAGCTGGGCGTGATGGTGCACACCTGTAATCCCTGCACTTGGGAGGCTGAGCCAGGAGGATCAGTGTGAGTTCGAGACCAGCCTGGGCTACAAAAGTGAGCTCAAGGCCAGTCTGAACTGCATAGTGAGACCCTGTCTCAAAAAGACAAATAAATAAATAAATACATAAATAAATAAATAAATAAATAAATAAATAAATAAAATAAGGCCTATGAAACACAACACTATCATACCCAAGTGTGTACCCAGGTGGCTCATGCAACATACAGTCAAATACGGATATGAATTATCAGGAAACCAAGTTAAGGATGTGTAGGAAAATAATGTGATCTCTTGGCTTTTACATTTTGAGTTGGTGAAGAGGGCTAAGGATCGTTAACATTTAAATATCTGACAGCATAGTGGCAGATTATCGCAGTGAGGAAAAAAGAAACCAAAGCCATCATAGTAATAACAAAAATACGTTAAATCAATATTCTGAACTCTGCTATAGAAAAGACAAGAATAAATACTTTCCCTAGTGAGTTTTACCCTTGCTTTGATCCTATGATTTCTTCCTTTTTTCTATTTATCCTGTACAGAATGGGCGCATTTTTCCTTTGCCATTTATCTTGGGATTATAGACTTTGCCTTTAATTTTTACAAAGGTTCACAGCTAAGAGTTTGCCTTGAGTCGCAGAAGAGATTTTTATTTAAACTTGAAAGATTCTGGATCTGTTGAGATTTGAAGTAAGGATTACTATATTCTTGGATGTGTAGTAGATAAGTTGCACCATGTTAGGAAACTATTAAGATCTTGTCATGTTATTCAGAGATTAAATGTGATTTCAGGATGTGTTTTGATGTCAACTTGACAAAGTTTGGAATATGGTGGTTAAGCTTATTTATGGCAACTTGACTGGCTTAGATGTCAAGGGAATTAGTTAAGAACACTCCCTTGGGTATGTCTGGGTAGGTCATGGAGGTATAAACTCTGGGGGTATATCTGATCCCTTGCTCCTTCCTCTTTGGCATTTTTCCCTTTTTCTACCTTTTGGTTGCTACAAATTAAGCATCTTTGCCCTCTCATACCCTTCCTTCATGTTGTTTCTACTATGACATCACTTACTATGACCTGAATCTTTTGAAACTGTGAGTCAGCATTCAGTTGGAATAACTTTTTTCAACAAATGATGTTAAGAAACCAGATTCTTGGGCCCGGTGGAATGGCTCAGTGGTCTAAAGCGCCTGCTTGGGAAAGCTTGGGCGGCTTCAGGGACCGCGGTTCGATCCCCAGGCACCACATGCTGCGCCAGCCCTGCCCTCGGGGCGGGCTGAGCCGGCCAGAAAAATGAGTGAATAAACAAATAAAGGTTCTGAAACAAAGAAATAAATAAATAAATGAATAAATCTTAAAAAAAAAAAGAAAGAAAGAAAGAAAGAAACCAGATTCTTGCATGCAAAAGAATTTTTTGGAATCTTAAGTCTAACATCAAATAGAAAAATAGTTCCCATCAAAAAGAAGCAAAGGGACGAAAACTATAAAATTCTTGGGAGAAAATATAGTGAAAACTTTTTGTGATATTTGATATGGTAATGATTTCGGGGATTGGATACTAAAAGTTCAGGCAGCAAATGTAAAAATCAGGCTACATAAAAATTAATACTTTCCATGTATCAAAAAGTAGAATGAACAGCATGAAAGACAATCTAAGGAAAAGGAGAAAATATTTGCAAGTCATGTAGCTAATAAGGAATTAATATTCAGAGTACATAAAAGCACTACACTCTAACAACACCATGAAATTCTGATATTATTATTATTATTATTGTATTTTAGAGAAGGGTCCACAGGGTGTTCAGGGTCTCACTACTAGATCTGACTCGTAATGCCTATTTACAGCCTCCCAAAAGCCACACACCAAGTCTCAATTGTCATCTTAGCATGCCCCCAGGGGCAGGACCAGCATTGCAGACCTGGGAATCTAACCCCTAGTCACCACGTCTGCTTGAAGGTGCTTTAATCCACTGAGCTATTTGGCTATCCCTGAAATTCTGGTTTAAAAATAAGTGAAATACTTTAATTGAGATTTTGGCAAGGAAAATATACAATGCTCAAGAAGCATATGTAAAGGTACTCAACATTACTAATAATTAGGAAAGCACAACTCAAAACCACAATTAGAAGGGCCAGGGAGTTAGCTCTGTGGCAGAAGCACCTGCCTGGTAAGAGCAAGATCCTGAGTTCGATATCTGTGGTTTGATGGTTCCACAGCACACACACACACACACACACACACACACACACACACACACACACACAATTAGCTACGACCTCAAATCTGTTAGAATGGTTACTATCAAAAAAGATGTTGAGGGGCTGCGGAGATGGCTCCGTGGTACAAGTGCCTGCCTGGTAAGTGCAAGGTTGTGAGTTTGAACCCCGGTTCTGCAAGAAAAAAAAAAAAAATGTTGAGGATATGGAGAAAGAGAAACTTGTTTGCACTATGATGGGAACATAAATTGGAAGTCATTATAGAAAATACTATTAAAACTACTTCAAAATTTTAAAACAGAACTCCAGTATGATCCAGTAATTCCACTTCTGGATATGTAGTTCAAAGAACTGAGAGGAGACATTTACGTTTCACAACTGCATTATTCACAATAGCCAAAAGGTGGCAGCAACCCAAGAGTTTGCTGATGAATCGTTAAAATGTGGTAAAGCAGTACATACACACTATGCAATAATATTTAGCCTTAAAGAGAAAGACATTCAGGCACTTATAGATGGACTATGAAGAAATAAGTCGAGCACAAAAAGCCAAATATTCACATGAAATACCTATAACAGTCAAAAATCAGAGTTAGTAAGTGGGATTGGGGCTGAAAGGGGAATAAAGAAGTGGCATGTAAAGGGTAAAGGGCTTCAATTTTGCAAGATGGAAAGAATCCTGGAGACTGAATGCACTGAGTGCACTAAAAAAACAATTGTCAAGATGATGAATTTTGGAATGTATATTTTGTCACAATTTAGAGAAAGGAAAAAAATTGCAAAATTAATACCTTTTTTTTTTTTTTTTTTTTTTTCAAAACTGGGGATTGAACCCAGGCCCTTGCACTTGCCAGGCAAGCACTTATTCTACTGAGCTATCTCCTGAGCCCACAGAATTAATATCTTTTGAACCACAACTTAAAAATCCCCTTTTCCTTCTTGGAGAAATTGGGAATTTACAGAAGTCTAACTTTCATTGCTTATTTGTGTGTGTGTGTGTGTGTGTGTGTGTGTTTTGTTTTGTTTTTATGGCTGGCTCAGACTGCCCTGGGAGTGATGCTGTCACAGCATGTTGTGCCAGGAATCGAACTGCAGTTCCTGTGGTTGCCTAAGCTTTCCTAAGCAGGCACTTTAGACCACTGAGCCATCTTGCTGTCCCTTGAACCACAACTTCTTAGAATGTTCTTTCTTATCCTCATTTCATGGATGAAAAAGTCAAGAATAGATGTTAGTATGAAACATGCTCAAAAGTTATACAAAGGGTCATGCGAAGTTATAAAAATGGATATTTCATTTCTCAGAATTCCAGGCGGGGGGGGGGGACACCCACTCGGGACCCCCCTCCTGTCCCTCTCTTGGACAGGAGCTTTCTTTACTCAACAAATATGTTCTACTAAAAAAAAAAAAAAGAAGAAGAAGAAGAATTCCAGGCAGACTTTTAAACGTATACTGTCTTTACTGCCAAGCAAGAATGTATAAACTATTAGTACAACAGAGAGAGAAAATTGATCCAAAAAACAGATTATTATATTATTATATCAGCAAATCTACATTCCAGAAAATATAGCTCCTATGCAGAAGATTTAGTAATCAGCTTCTGACAGCTAAAGAACCAAGCCAAAAGGAAATATAAAGAAGTACAATATTTCAGTCGTCATTACATAGAAAGGAAGAATATTGGAAGGGTAAAAGAAACCAACATTTTTTCCACCTCTGATCCTTGGGAGGCAGAAATTTACCATTTACTTTTTATATGAGAAGGAGTGAAATGCAAATGTATAGTGTCTTTAATAACAGTAGACATCTGCTAGCAGCTGTTTCTAATAGCAGACTCAATGTGAGCTGACAGCTTTGTACAACCCATGTTTCTGTCAAGTGATTTCTACAGACAGACAAATAATACAGCACAGATTGGCTGCTTTCTGGGGATATGACCCAGTAGGAAAACGTTGAGTTAGTGTAAGACTGCTCACATCTCCTAAGCCCTTGTTTTCAGGCCTTGGGCAGGGACTGTATAGCAAACTGTCCTAAATTTAAGACAAAGGAGACAAACTACAGATAATTAAAAACAATGCATGTGCTGTGGACACAGCTGCAGTGTCCCCTGGTCCAAGTGAACCTCAAGATTGTGTTTGATTACAGTGGCTGGCTGTGTCACTGTAAGGAGTGAAGCGAATTTAAGCAATGTAATTGAAGAATCATCCTCCAAATCTTTTGAGAATCAGAAGACAAGATAAGCAATGAAAGTTAGACTTCTGTAAATTCCCAATTTCGCCAAGAAGGAAAAAAGGGATTTTTAAGTTGTGCATCTGTGGCCAATTCCAGTAGCATGCTACAGAGGGAGGGAGGTCATCTGTGCATACTTGTAGTGAGAGCAAGTCTGACCACAGTAGCTGCCTTTTTAAAAATGTGGCTAGCTTAACAGCTGAGTGCTCTAGTCATGGGTACATTCTTATCACAGGAATCTCAGATCTACCACATTAACTCCAAGGCCCAGAGGACTTGCTTAACATTTATGTGTCAGTCTCCTAGTGATAACCTGGGACAAGCAACAGCTACCTAACAGTTCTGTATGGAGCAGTAAACAAAACGTTTAGCTCAGAACATTCAAAAGCAGTTGACAGATATTAGGTATTAGTTTTATTCAGTCAAAAGCAAAATCAATCCTAACTTTGAAAGAGTGCTATCGATTTTAACACACAAAGCCTCTGCAAGTATGTGCATTTTCATTAACCCCCTCCTGCAGAAGTCACTCAAAGGCCAGCAAGATGGCTCAGCAGTCTAAAGCGCTTGCTTAGGCAAGCTTAGTCAACTGCAGAGACTGCAGTTCGATTCCTGGCACTACATGCTGCACCAGCCCCACCACCAGGGCAGGCTGAGCTGGCCAAAAAGAAAAAGGTGATGAAGTCACTCAAGTGCCTTTACTTTACAGTAGCTAAAATCATACTTTGAAACAAAAATATTATTCAGGATTATTTAATCAATAATGAAGCAAAAAAATGTACATAGTTAATTTCCTCTTACTAATCATCCCTATTCTTCTAGCAATAGCATTTCTAACCTTAATGGAACAAAAAATCTTAGGATATATACAATTACGCAAAGGCCCAAACATTGTAGGCCCATACAGTGTTCTCCAACCAATAGCAGACGCATGAAAATTATTCATCAAAGAACCCTTACGCCCATCCACATCATCAATATCTCTTTTCATCGTCGCCCCTTCCCTAGCCCTAACCCTCACTATCTCAATATGAATCCCTATTCCAATACCACACCCTCTCATTAATCTGAATCTAGGAGCTTTATTCATCTTAGTCACATCAAGTCTAGCCGTATATTCCATCTTATGATCTGGATGAGCATCAAATTCCAAATATGCATTATTTGGTGCCTTACGAGCTGTAGCACAGACTATCTCTTATGAAGTGACCCTTGCTATCATTCTCCTTTCTGTTCTATTACTAAACGGCTCCTTCACTCTATCAACTCTAATAACTACACAAAAAAATATCTGACTAATTCTCCCAACCTGACCACTAGCAATAATATGGTTTGTATCTACCCTAGCAGAAACAAACCGAGCTCCTTTCGACCTAACCGAAGGAGAATCCGAACTAGTCTCAGGTTTCAACGTTGAATACGCCACAGGACCATTTGCCTTATTTTTCATAGCCGAATATATAAATATTTTATTAATAAATGCCCTAACCACAACCATCTTCTTAAACTCCATAATAACAACCACATACCCAAATTTATTCTCAATAAACTTTACAATCAAAATATTAACTCTAACTGCACTATTTTTATGAGTCCGAACTTCATACCCCCGATTCCGTTATGATCAGCTCATACACCTATTATGAAAAAATTTTCTCCCACTAACCCTCGCACTATGTATATGACACATCTCAATACCAATCTTCTTATCCAGTATCCCTCCTCAATCAATCTAGAAATATGTCTGAAAATAGAGTTACTTTGATAGAGTAAATAATAGAGGTTTAAGCCTTCTTATTGCTAGAAAAATAGGAATCGAACCTAACCTAAAGAACTCAAAATTCTTCATGCTACCCCTACACTATATTCTATTAGTAAGGTCAGCTAAATAAGCTATTGGGCCCATACCCCGAAAATGTTGGTTTAACCCCTTCCCGTGCTAATTAATATCACAAGAATAACCACAATCTACACAACCCTTATCATAGGCACATTAATCACTCTGATTAGCTCCCATTGACTATTAATATGAGTAGGACTAGAACTAAGCATAATATCAATTATCCTATTCTAATAGATAAATCTAACCCTCGATCAACAGAAGCTGCCACAAAATATTTTCTCACGCAAGCAACAGCATCAATAATCTTACTATTCTCTATCATCACAACAATATTATATTCCGGACAATGATCAATTCTTTACTCCACCAACTTACTCATCTCCTTAGCACTAACCTTATCCTTAATCATAAAACTAGGTCTAGCCCCCTTTCACTTCTGAGTAACAGAAGTCACACAAGGAACTCGTCTAATTCCAGGAATAATCTTACTAACATGACAAAAAAATCGCCCCTTTATCAATCTTAATTCAAATCTCCCCAACAATTAATCAACCCCTAGTTATTATTTCCGCACTACTATCTGCCCTTTTAGGAGGCTGAGGGGGTCTAAACCAAACACAACTACGAAAAATCTTAGCATACTCATCTATTGTTCACATGGGCTGAATATTAGCAGTATTAATATATAACCCCTCAATCACCCTATTCAACCTAACCATTTACATTATACTAAGCATCTCATTATTTACCACCCTTTATACAAACAACAACCTTACCACACTATCATTATCACACGTATGAAGCACCGCACCTCCCATCATTATTATTATCTTAATAAACTTATTATCCCTAGGAGGTCTTCCCCCTTTAACCGGGTTTGCTCCCAAATGAGTTATTATTCAAGAGCTAGTTAAAAGCAATAATATTGTACTCCCTACACTTATAACAATAATAGCTTTGCTAAGCCTATACTTCTATATACGATTAACATACTCAACAACCCTAACACTATTTCCAACTACAAACAACACAAAAACCAAATGACACTTTTTTTTTTTTTTTTTTTTTTTTTTTTTTTTTTTTTTTTTTGTCTTTTTGAGACAGGGTCTCAGTATGCAGTTAAGTCTGGCCTTGAGCTCAATTTTGTAGCCCAGGCTGGTCTCGAACTCACACCGATCCTCCCGCCTCAGCCTCCCGAGTGCTGGGATTACAGGCGTGCGCCACCACGCCCGGCTCCAAATGACACTTTAACAACAACAAAACACCAATAATTTCACCCCTTTTAATTACATTCTCCACTATAGCACTCCCACTAACCCCTCTCCTCTTAATTTTAAATTAAGGAAATTAGGTTAACTAGACCAAGAGCCTTCAAAGCCCTAAGTAAATAATTCACTATTTATTTCCTGATTAAGGATTGCAAGCCTATAAACTTACATCACCTGAATGCAAAACAGACACTTTAATTAAGCTAAACCCTTACTAGGTTGGTGGGACATCAACCCACGAAAAATTAGTTAACAGCTAACTACCCTAAACAACTGGCTTCAACCTACTTCTTCTGCCCTAAAAAGAAAAAGGAGGGCGGGAGAAGCCCCGGCAGGTTTGAAGCTGCTCCTTTGAATTTGCAATTCAATATGAAAAATCACCTCAAGGCCTCTGGTAGAAAAAGGAGTCTAACCTTTATCTTTAGATTTACAGTCTAATGCTTATTTTCAGCCATACTACCACTACTTATGTTAATCAATCGGTGACTATTCTCCACAAACCACAAAGACATTGGCACCTTGTATCTTCTATTTGGGGCCTGAGCTGGTATGGTAGGAACCGCTTTAAGTCTACTAATTCGAGCAGAACTAGGCCAACCAGGTACATTACTGGGAGATGACCAAATTTATAACGTAGTTGTAACCGCCCACGCATTCATTATAATTTTTTTCATAGTTATGCCAATCATAATCGGAGGCTTCGGAAACTGACTTGTCCCCTTAATAATTGGAGCCCCTGATATAGCTTTCCCACGAATAAATAATATAAGCTTTTGATTATTACCACCATCATTTCTTTTACTTCTAGTTTCATCAATAGTAGAAGCTGGGGCTGGAACCGGATGAACTGTCTACCCCCCATTAGCAGGAAATATAGCTCACGCAGGAGCCTCCGTTGACCTGACTATTTTTTCTTTACATTTAGCAGGGGTCTCTTCAATTCTCGGTGCTATTAACTTCATTACTACAATTATTAATATAAAACCACCTGCTCTAACGCAATATCAAACCCCCTTATTCGTATGATCAGTACTAATTACTGCCGTTCTTCTTCTCCTCTCACTTCCTGTTTTAGCAGTCGGAATTACTATATTATTAACAGACCATAACTTAAATACAACCTTCTTTGACCCTGCTGGCGGAGGAGATCCAGTTTTATATCAACACTTATTCTGATTCTTCGGACACCCTTAAGTATATATCTTAATCCTTCCTGGCTTTGGAATAATTTCTCACATTGTAACATACTACTCAGGAAAAAAAGAACCTTTTGGTTATATAGGCATGGTTTGAGCTATAATATCAATTGGTTTTCTAGGTTTCATTGTATGAGCACATCATATATTTACAGTTGGAGTAGACGTTGACACCCGAGCATATTTTACATCAGCTACAATAATTATTGCAATTCCTACAGGTGTAAAAGTATTTAGCTGATTAGCAACACTGCACGGTAGGAATATTAAATGATCGCCTGCTATATTATGAGCACTAGGCTTTATCTTCTTATTTACTGTAGGCTGCCTAACAGGCATTGTACTAGCTAATTCTTCTCTAGATATTGTTTTACATGATATGTATTATGTTGTCGCACACTTCCACTATGTTTTATCAATAGGGGCAGTATTTGCTATCATAGGTGGATTTGTTCACTGATTCCCCTTATTTTCAGGATACACTTTAAATACAACATGAGCTAAAGCTCACTTTTTCATTATATTTACAGGAGTTAACATCACTTTCTTCCCTCAACACTTCCTAGGATTGTCAGGAATATCTCGACGATACTCAGATTATCCTGATGCCTATACATTCTGAAACACAGTCTCCTCTGTAGGCTCATTTTTCTCTTTAACCGCTGTAATAGTAATAATCTTTATAATCTGAGAAGCCTTCGCCTCTAAGCGAGAAGTAATAACAACAGAACTGACCTCAGTTAATCTAGAATGACTTCACAGATGCCCTCCACCATACCATACATTCGAAGAGCCAACATACATTAAAATTTAATAACAAGAAAGGAAGGAATTGAACCCCCAAAGACTAGTTTCAAGCCAGCCCCATAACCTTTATGTCTTTACCATGTCTAGATATTAGTAAAATTATTACATAACTTTGTCGAGGTTAAATTACTGGTTTAAACCCTGTATATCTTTAATGGCATACCCTTATGAACTAGGTTTTCAAGACGCTACCTCACCTATCATAGAAGAACTCCTCCACTTCCATGACCATATGCTCATAATCATTTTTTTAATTAGTACACTAGTTCTATATCTCATCTCCCTTATACTAACGACAAAATTAACACACACCAGCACTATAGATGCTCAAGAAGTTGAAACTATTTGAACAATCCTAATCAGCAGGTAAGATGTAACTCAATTTGATATATGAAGTAAAACATGCACATAAGTACACATAGATCATATGATTACAGATAATTAAAAGTAATATCAGTATGCTTCTGGGTGGTAAAAACACAGATGTTTAGTTTTTTCCTTTCAATTATATTTTCCATATGAGTATGCATATACAAGAATACTTCAAATTTTAAAAAGTAGTGAGATTAATAATGTTGAAATCTGAAAATTTTATAATTGGGAAATAAAAACTTCAATATGCATTGGTTTCAATAATACAGCCAATTAGACTTATTAGAAACAAGTCATAGTCTCTAGTCCTAGGAAAGTCATAAACATATTTCAGAATATACAACTTTCATTCAAGTACATATTGTTCGCAAGATATGCTACATGATAAGTTACATGTTAATAATATTACAGTAAATCAGATACAACCTAATTACAGGTAGCAAAGCCTTTTCACTTTCATGTAAGATGAGATCTCCATTTTCCTAAATCAAAAGTTAAAAGCTTGTTGAAATTATGCAAGGAGTTCTTAACACCACCAATGCCCAAGCCTCACTACAGAAATTCTAATCTGATTAAAAATGACACACAGCTTCATCCTGAAGGATGTCTGCCAACTTGAGAATGAGTTCTACAAGCGAGAGCTATGATGAGGGCCATGTAAGGCAAAAGGAAGGCAAGACAGGATGCTGGCAGTTGGTCAGAGATTGTGGAAATGATGAAAGATGTGGGGTGCACTGATGTCCAGGGATGTCCTCTCAAAATGTAGTGTATTTGCTTACAGACACTCCCTGTGTAAACATGATTTTTATATGTTTTACTGAAAAGGACGTGGACCCTTTAATAAAGGAGGCATCTGTGAGGTTGGCACGTGTGCTATGTAGTTGTTGATCACTGTGTGACTTTCAGCTCACTTGCCCTGAGACAGAAGAAGAAAGTGGCCAGACACCTGTGATGTGATTCAGTGATAACAAAATTTCATGTGGGAATAAATAACTTATTATACATCCCAGCTCTAGTGAAGAAAAGGCTTCCAAATTTTAGGGCCAGATGTCCCTTGATTTGAGCCAGGCTAGAAAAGCTCAATAACCAGAAACATCAGAACTTAAGTCAAAGACAGTACTGGCACATGTCTTAGAAGAAGCTCCCAGAGACACTGGAAAATGGAGTCAGCATGGCCTGGTCACAGGTCTGCGGACACAGCACCAGGTGATAGTGTAGCAGAGACATCTGGTGACGGGTGACAAGTCCAGACTGGAAGCTGGGAGTAGAGGTTCAGATGGCAGCTCTCACCAGGATTTAAGGAAACAGAGAAAGACGATATTAGGTCTACACCAGAGGCTGAACACATGTGTGGAGATGAGAAAACCAGGCTCAACTCTTACAGCTCAGGTATGTAGTGCAGTCACAGACTATTGTGCCTGAGAGTGGGCTGAAAGTCACACAGTGATCAGCAACTACATAGCACATGTGCCAACCTCACACTGGGTGCCTTTTTGAGGTCCCTCAGACAACTAGCTCTAGGGACCACAGACCAATCCAGCTGACATTTGCACAGCTTCAGACATGTGGCTCCAGTTGCAGTTCCTCAAAGGGGTCCATATGTTAGGAAACAGCAGGAATACACATGGGGTCCCTGATTCACAAGGGCTCTGTGTTGTCTTTTTAGTTTGTTTTGTTTTTTTTTTTTTAATTAATGATGGTGAGACATCAATACCCATTGAGTAAATCCTTTGAATGCCAATCTTTTCCCAGGCTTGAAATATATGCAGTGTGATCCTCTCTCCTGATGCTGGGCAGTCCACAAGCTGATACACATAACTGTGAGAATAAACAACCCTACTCAAAAAAAAAAAAGAACAAAAACCCTACTCTATATATAGCATGACACATTGCTAACCCTTGATGCTGGGTTACACAAGTGTGTGAAATGCACTTTTGGATTACAATGTTTGGAATTTACAAAGGGTTTACAGAAACAAATAGCATCTGTAAATTCTAAGTAGAAGAGGCAGTCAGAGGCTGATCACTCGAGGCCTTCAGGTGGGAGAGCACTTCTCTCTGCTTTTCATTATGTGTAAGAAGAAGCCAAGTCCTTGTCCCTCTGTCTCAGGTATCTGAAAGCAATTTCTGCAGAAAAGGTGTCCAGAAAGCCTGAAAGGAAGTGAATCAGGAATGTTGGGGTGCAATTAGAATAGGAGAAGAGAGGCAGGACTCTTAGAGGAAGGGTTCTTAATGATCAGCTTACAAGTTCCATATTAGTAGGCTGTAGGTGAGATGAAGACAGGTCCATTTAGAGGGTAGAACAACATAAAATAGCATGACACCAGCAGTCGCGGGCCACAGCTAGTGTGTGCTTAGAAAGTTTCTTCCCACTCTCCCTGGATTCTGAAGACCTTTTCTACTATGAGCTCTGTGAATGCTTACATAAGAACACGAAGTTTTAATAATGGGCAGAATTACTTGGGGTTAACAACCAAAGCATGGAACAGAAATTATGGCTAACACCTATAATGTGGACAAATTTAAGAAGTTATTTAAATTTTTCTCATATTTTCATCAGCTGCTACATGAAAGCAAAATAATATCATATGACTTAGGGGAAAATTTAATAAGTTTATATTCAGAAATATAAATATTTATAAGTTGCAATTAATCCACATACGTTTTGTAACAATAGAGAAGAGTTGTTATATTGTTCTTTTTTTTTTTTTAGTACTAGGGATTGAACTCAGGACCTTATGCTTGCCAGACAAGCTCTTATTCTAGTGAACTATCTCCTTGGGCCTTGTTATATTGTTCTATACTATTTGCCACACAGTAAAAATAAGATATCAACTATTCCCTATTATCCCTATGATAGCGTTTATTATATTCAGCAAAAATAAGATATCAACTATTCCCTATTATCCCTATGATAGTGTTTATTATATAATATCATTTTTTAAATCTCATTGTATGTAACAGTTCCAAAGCTAAGCTATATGTTGGAATTATTTAGGAAAATTGAACAAGTATGATGTATAGATACTGCCTCTGAGACACTGAAGTACCTAATTTGGATGAGTGTGGACGATAGTGATTGAAAAAGCTCCCCTAATGACTTATAAGTAATCAAGGTTGAGGATCATCAATGTGAACAATGGTTCCTTTGCTTTATGAAATAAATAGAAGTTCTGCTGAATTAAATAGATAGTTTTATAATGAAACCACACATTAATCTATCCACAAATGGGAGCTAATCACGCTACAGAGATCAAGCCAAGCGCTTTATGGTCCAAAGTTAGGAAGTGATGGCTTTTATGATATTTGTCTCATGGGTCTTCATTCGATGGGAATAAATATGGAATAATACAGAACAATAAGTAATTTCCAAATCAACAAAGCAAGAAATTAGTTGAGCAGATGCCTTGTAAAGAAATCTACGAGGGAGTAAAGCTGCTGTACCCAGAATGGTGTGTGTACTTAGGCAAAGACTATGATCATAAGCCTTTATTAGTCCTCTGGGTTGGTTTTTGATGAGGGTAACACATAATTGCTCACAGTCCCATGATAATGTATCCAACAGAGAAATTCTACAGAGAAATTCTCCTTCAGTGCCACTTCTCAGATGCTGCTGCAAAATAGTCACCCCTGCTATATTTTTCAGCAGATGCCAAATGCTCTAGAATGAGAAATCCGTTTGCAATTTAGGGTCAGAAAAAAAAAAAATCATTCTTTTGACTAAAGAGAGAGAAAAACACTCTGCCCATTAACACAGCAGACTCTGATGATTGCCAGGAAACCATAACCATGAAATAAACCACAGGAACAAGGTGTGTAGATTAGAATTCCTGAGGCTAGTAAATAAGGCAAGAAGCCCAAATTGTGTGTAATGTTGTAGATGGAAGCAACCCTTTCTGAAGAAATTGATTGTATACTGCTTAAAAGCCAAGTTTAGAACTATCAGCACAGGCAGGAAAAATTTTCTATTTCTTGTACTAGGAAATCAGGTGAGAAGTAAACATGGCATCAGACAGGCTCTGGCATAAGGAAGATGCCTTTAGCCACACTTGTTAAAAGAGTTCAGTAATTCTTCAGTGACAAAGAGATACAAACAATTCACAAACACTGTATCACTGTGTACCATGTGCATGGTTAGATATATATCATTTCTATCATAGATCACATTTACAGTTCATTTTTTGTAGTCTCTGAGGGAGGGTAACATGTGGTACTATAATACAGCAGGATGAGTCCAGAAGCCATGGGATTGAATCTTGCGTGCTGTTTTCCTGCTGGGGAAACCTGTGCTCCACTTCGTCTGTGAAAACTGCTAATGTGTATGCCTGTTCGCAAAAGCAAATTTCATATATGAAAAGCACTGAGTAGAATTTCTTTCACATTGTTATAGAAATGCTTTTTAAATAAGTGCATCCTCACAATATTTCAAATTAGATAGTCTCTTCTGACTTTGTTATGCAGATGTACCCAAACCAAGGACATGCTATCTGATAATGAAGTTTGAAATCCCAACATTCAGAAAGGGAGAAAATATGACAGACAATGCTTCCTTCAGAAATTCATTTTGTCAGAAATATTTCTACTTGAGTGAGGGCTGTGTTAACAATAGCTACACACGAAATTTCTAGGGCAACAGTGATTCAGATAAAGAGGCTGAGGTATTATTTACTCATTACTCTCTTAAACATATATATTGTAAATAAATTTACATGGGTTTTCAAAATAACAAAGAGTACATAAGATTCATTCTGAAAACCATAAGCAGAATTTGCATTTACTTGGTGGGATGGTTGGTTCATTAGGCTAATTTCTTGGCTTTTGTGCATAATACCCACCTATTTTGAAGTCTGGGTAGAAAAACAGATGAGGCATGAAATCATATACTTGTCAGAGGTTTCTGAGTTTAGCAGTGTTCAGGGGAGTCTCTTGGCCAGAGTGCACCACCATGGCAAAACACATGCTGACTCGGGCTATCCAACCCCAGAAAGCCAGTATCTCTGTATCTCACAGACACTGAAGCCCCAATTCATCTGCAACTTGGGATCCAAGTGTTTGGGGCCACCTTGAGACATCGTGCAGCAGAAGTGCTCTCATTAAGTTGTTGAAAACCTCATCTGTGAAGAGCCAGGCATGATCTAGGTAGGTTTAGAGACAAGGTATTGGTGACAGCGCCTCTAGGAAAAAGCTGAGGATCCTCATGGAAAGAGGATAGTTCCACCTCCAAATCCAGCCGGCTACGGTTGCTTAGAAAAACAGAAAGGAATGCACGATCACGACCTGAATTCTGAGTTGCGTACATAAGCAAGTGACACGTTCCCGTGTGTGTTTTCATCCTTCTTATTGTGCAAAATACAAGCTTCATAGGAATCTCCACTGACACAATTTCTGGGGACATTTCCAGAATGCTCTTCCAACAGTGCATCAGCCTCCATCTCTTTGGCTTTTTGCTTCCCAGCTAGATTGGCAGGGCAGTTTTGTGTTAAACTAGTCATTTAGCAAATGAAGTTCATGTTAATAAAGCAACTTAAAATTTGCATTATTTTGCTTTTAAGAAGAATTTTAGGCAGCGAGTCCTTGAGTTGAGCTGTGACTGGATGTTTTGGGTGGCTTTGAGAGTGCCAAGCCTCATCCACCTACTGAGTGCATTTGAAAGTGGACCCAATGTCTCTGTACTCAGGCTTGTGGGGAGGCGGTGCTGCTTAGACAGCCTCAGCTTCCCTATTTAAATTCACTTCATAGACATAAAGTTTTCCTTGTAGGGCACTATCCTGTGCCTATTTTGTTGCTCGTAGTGATTACTGAGCTTCAGTATCACTGGAGGAACATCAGGGAAATGGAACACATTTGTGTGTGTGTGTGTGTGTGTGTGTGTGTGTGTGTGTGTGTGATGTTTTGTGTGAACATCATGCTTCTAAACAATCATTTTAAATCAGCTAATTTCCATTTTTCCTTAAAGAATAGTAACTTGTTTATATGAATCAACACGATACAGCAGAAAATACCAACACTATGGTATGTCTTTGCTCTAATTTTATATTTTAACCTTATAAAGATAAATATGGATATATACATCAATTTAAGTCATGAAATATAAACCTTGATTTCCCAAGAGTACTGGAACAGTGTTCAAACATTGCCTTTATATTCTGCATTTATCTGCGTTTATCCACATTTCTAACTTCTACATAGGCCTACAACAGTTATATAGTCCTTTATAGCGTTTGAATTACTTTATTATGTACTGATTTTAAATTTATGCTTTGATTGATGCATAAGGTTTGGTGGGCTGGTGAGATAGCTCAGGGGTCCAAAGCACCTGCTTAGACAAACTTAGGCAGGCACAGGGAAACAGCAGTTCGATCCCTGGCACCACATACCACTCCAGCCCTACCCTCAGGGTGGGCTGAGCCAGCCGAACTCCCCAGGCCCTTCCCCAACAAAAGACCTATAAGGTTTGGAACTGAAGGTGATGTTTTGACTTGGTAATGAGCAAATATGGGTAATTACCATCTCTGTCACCTTAAATGTTTGCTGTTTGATGAACACATTCGAATTCCTATTTTCATCTTCATAACTACCATGTAAGGATGCAGTCAGGCATTCCTCATTTCTCATGCAGAGTTGTTATGGTATGAAGTCAATTGCTTGAGTCAATCTCCACTGTCATTTATTTCCTATGGAATTTGGAAAAGTTGCTTAATTTCTCCATCCCTTTCTTTCCTCATCACAAATTGAGATTGTAATAGCTCGTGCCTCACAGACTACCCAATTATTTCATTCATGCCGAGGTATGTCTTTTTTTTTAATATTTATTTATATATTTATTTATTTTTCTTGTTTCAGAATCTTTGTTTATTCACTCATTTTTTATGGCCAGCTCAGCCCGTCCCGAGGGCAGGGCTAGTGCAGCATGTGGTGCCAGGGATCGAACCGCAGTCCCTGAAGCCGCCTAAGCTTTCCCAAGCAGGTGCTTTAGGCCACTGAGCCATCCCTCTGGGCCCCCAAGGTATGTCTTTAAAAACTACTCTAAATCTAAGTTCTTTGCATAGACATCTTAGCAGCAATTGTAGCTAGCTCATGACTGAAACGAAAAGAATGCTTTCACTTTGAACTACACAATTTTACATAAAGTTTGAATCTCTCTTTAGAGCATACTAGATGTCATTATAAGTATTTAAGAATCTAATTAAATAGGGTCCCGGCAGGATGGCTCAGTGATCTAAAGCGCCTGCTTAGGAAAGCTTGGGTGGCTTCAGGGACCGCGGTTCAATCCCCGGCGCCACATGCTGCACCAGCCCTGCCCTCAGGGCAGGCTGAGCGGGCCATAAAAATAAATAAACAAACAAACAAACAAAAGTTCTGAAACAAAAAAAAAATAAAATTCTTAAAAATAAAGAATCTAATTAAATAAAATGTTGTCAATATTCAAGCTTTATCTCAACCACTAGAAAGCTTGTTCATCTAAGATTTCTAAACATATAAACAGCTCCAGCCAAGTGAGCCTATGACCTATTTCTTTTTCAGCCCTACTCAATTACCTATGTCGGTAATTTTGTGGGTAAACTTGTGTTTGTATTTACAAGTATGGCTTACATGTATAGGACATGCTTCTGCCTTTATCAGGTACTGGAACAGCATTCCAGAACTCTTGGGAAATCAAGGTATGTGTTTTATGACTTAAATTGATGCATATTTATCTATATTTATAGGTATATCTCATTGCAAAATTAGATAAAATAAAATTAGAGCAAATACCTACTGTAGTGCCAGTATTATCCAAGTCATGCCAGAAATTCTCTCACAAATATTTCCCTTGTAAGGATGGGGAGATAGCTCAACAGCTTATGCACTGGCAGGAACAAGATCCTGAGTTCAATCCCCAGTACCAAAAAATTGCCCTTATCAATATGTTTCTCTTTGAATTGTTCTGGAGTCAGGCAACGAGATGTCAAAATAGTTGAATATAAATCAGTAATAGAATAACTTAAGCTTTTGGCTATCTAGTCTGAACAATAAAGGCAAAAGCGGATTATATATATATAAATCCTACATACAAACACACATTTACCCACAAAATTACCAATGTTTTAGGGCTCAGTTCTTTTTAAAAGTTTTATTTATTTGGTATAGGGTTTCCCTACACAACTTGGACTATAGAGATTCTCCTGTCTCAGCCTCCCCAGCGCTGGGATTACAGGTGTGCACTATTATGCCCAGTTTTGGGGCCAGCAAGGCACACCTGGGGTTCTGGGGTCAGCATGACGTGCAGTACTAGGTAGGGGTCAAACTCCGGATCTTGAGCTTTCCAGGCATGTGCTTACATCACCAAGCTATCTCTTCATTTTCAATAGAAAGTCTAACCAGGGGAAATCTAAAATGCTCAAATTTCTGTTGTATTCCTGCTGTTCAAGCTACTTTATCATTTTTCAGGTATTCTTAGTGCCTGGTATCCAGTCCTAAAACCTTAAAACCTCTACCACAAAGGATGCCAACGAGATCTCTATGTGGCTGACAGTCTTAAGAGGTCTCTGCTGTTTCTTCTCCTTCCTTTTCCTTCATTTCCCTATTTTCAGTTATCCAACGGAAGCTCTGATTCTTCATAATGACACCACAGAGCGGTCAGTAGAGCTGAGAATGAGCCACCTATGGTCATTCTAGTAATCAGCAGTGCATTCTAGAATGGAAAAATGAGTACTGTGACCCTTAACCTAAGCAAGATTTGTCCTTCAGTTTTCTCTCTGCTATAAAAATAAATAAAATATCTCCCTGTAATCAAAAGAAGATACCAAGTATATGAGACTCCATGTTTATATTAAAGTACTGTTTAAGCTGTTTTACATATCAGAAATTGATTTAGGAAACACAGTAAGAAATTTCTAACTTGGAAAATTTATGTGGAGTAATTTTGTGACCACAAAGAAAGTCAGACTTAGTTTTCAGGCTGTTTTAGTATTTTTTTAAAAAAAAAGATACTTCACAGAAATCACATTCTCTTGGCTCTGAAGCACCGTGAGGCTTCAAAGACAAGTTGTACAATGGAAATCTTTGGCAGCTACTCCTTGATTAGAAAACTAATACCTAGAATATATAAAGAATTCAACACAATAGATCCCCAAAGTAAAAGACCCAGGTTTGGTTTTAAAGCACCTTAAATGAATAGTCACTTCTCAACAGAAGTAAAAACGGCCAGTAAATACAAGAAAAAATGTTCCCTTCTGATCGTTAAAAAAATACAATTTAAAATAATTCTGCAATTCCATCTTCTACAGAAAGAATGACAATCTCCAAACAATCAAATAACAATGCATGTTGGCCAGACTACACAGATTTAGAAAACCTTTTTAGATGGTTGGTAGAAACGTGAACTAGTACGACCCCTATGGAAATCAGTGTGAAGATTGATCACAGAACTAAAAATAGAAAATACCGTTTCTAGCTATCCTGTCAAAAGAGTTAAAAGACAGCACATTACCATAATACATGCATGCCATATTTATAACAGCACCACACATCAGCTAAATCTTAGAAGCAGCTAGCTGTACACTTATCAGCAGGAGGAAGAACAAAGAAGAGGTGGTGTTTGTACCCAGCAGAGCATGGCTCTGCCACAAAGAAAGGTAGACTTCAGTCATTTGTAATGTAATTTGAAAATGGAGGCACCTGATGACTCTGTTGGGTGAGATAAGTTGGACACATACCTTAAACATTACATGGTTTCTATTACATGAAAAACATATTTTATGTGCAAAATAAATGACAAGTAGTAGGAAATAGTGAGTCAGAGATTTTGAAAATGTAAGGGAGCCAGAAGGTCAAACAAGAGTTGAGGCAAGGGAGGGGGAGGGCATAAAAGTCAAGAGCTGAGATATGTTAATCCTCATGGACTACCAACAGGCGCTGGTCAAATCTTGTGGAAAGTATAACAATAAACTTTCAGAGCTTACTTGTAAATAATAAAACAAAACTTCTGAACCCTGTGAGGAGTGCCACTTCAGGGTCTAAGAGGCAGGTCACTGGAATTTCATCCAGCAGTTCCAGAATTTCCCCAGTTTCATTTGTTTGCAAATCCTGACTTCGCACACTCCTCTGCAGTGCCAGCTAAAGACAGCTGTGTCTGCCTTAATTGAATCCTAGAGCACAACCATGGTGAGATCCTAGAGGCAAGCATTTCCTGTTTCCTTCTATAGCCCATCCAGACATTTTTCTCTTAAAAGAAAAATTTCATAATCTTGTTTCCAAGACAAACTAAAATGCCCTTTCAGAACTAGCTGAACTCTCTGACAATGAACACTAGTAATAACCAATATATGCAGCAATTACATCACATAGCCAGCACAATGTGTCTGTCCCCAATCAGAACAAATTGCTGTGTTAAAAAAAGGAAGACACAAGGTCCTAAGTGTTAGCTCTATCTTGATCTCATAATGTTGTAATAGCAATGTTCTCCTGGTTGTATCCATATTGATTTATCTCATCTGAGGATAAGTTTTATTCTAGTCTATTCAGACACCTCTTGGGCTTGTATAGGTTCTCATAATTCTTTCACATTCTGAAAGAGGAGAACAATTACTGGTAAAAATCTAATGCCACAATGACTTTTGAACTCTTTCAGTAGCAATCTGAGATCGTGTTAAGTAGCCACATACCTAAACCTAATTCTAAACTACTAACTGTATAACTCATAACTAAATTAGCAGTGGAGGTTACAACAATTATATTTAAATTTACCTGAGAAGTAATGGCTGAACATTCAGTTCAGAGTAACAAGCAGCTAGTGAGCATTACATACACCCAAAGATTAAAAATATGCTGAAGGCAATCTAACAAGTAAAATTTTTGCCCTAACATGGTATAATTGTTGTCACACCTTAAGTTAAGTCTTATCTCTGCTAGGAGAAATGTCCTTTGCTTCTTTTATTTTTAAAGAGAAAAAATAGTAAAGAAAACAAAACATTAGAAACAACACAGAATTTTGCTAAACAAAATGACAGGAATTCAGCAATGGTTGTTTTATTGCATATTGTTGTCTCCACATTAGTTATTCAGATTACTAGATATAATACTGTAAGATTGGTCAAAAAAATTAGAGAGAAAAATGATTAAGCTTTAACTGCTCCTTTCAATAGGCCAGCAAAAAACAGTCCTACAGCTATCCAAACTATCCCGCATTATGTGTGTATATATATATAGATATAGATATAGATATAGATATGGATATAGATATATATACCCTTTCAGAACTAGCTCTACTCTAGCAATGAACACTATTAATAACCAACATATACAGCAATTACATCACATGGCCAGCAAAATGTGTCTGTCCGCAATCAGAACAAACAAATTGCTGTGTTAAAAAAAGGAAGACACAAGGTCATAAGTGTTAGTTCTATCTTGATCTCATAATGTTTTTGGAATAGCAATATATATTTATATATATGTATATATATAATATATATATATATATATATCCTTCTTTATTTCTTTTCTCCTTTCCCTCATCCCAATAGTTCCTTCCCTTTTTTGTTATTTTGTTTTGTTTTGTTTTATCAGTTACAGAGTAGAAATGTTGCACTTTCCAGAGATGTTTGTAGAGTTGTCTCTTTTTTCCTTTCACTTTGTCGCAGCTCTGCTTCATGGTCGGACATATACAAATTTTCATTGCTGCATCTTTAGTCACACAGAGATTTTTATCCTTATGAAATACTAATGTGGTTTTCTAGTGATATATCTTCTTATTCAGCTGTAGTTCAAATAACCTAAAATTCACCATGTAAAAGTATACAGTGAAAGTACATTTTGTTTGGAGTCATTTTCTTTCTTTCTTTCTTTCTTTCTTTCTTTCTTTCTTTCTTTCTTTCTTTCTTTCTTTCTTTCTCTTTTTACTGGACCAGTGTTTGAACTCGTGACCTTGCACTTGCCAGGCAGGCATTTGTGCCAAGGAGCTATCTCCCTGGCCCCTGGAGTCATTTTCTGTCAGCCTATGTGCACTGGTATCTTTGTTTGCTGTCTGCCTCTTGTACACATTACAGCTGGGTTCCATTCTATCTTATAATCTATTTTACCAATCTCTGCCTAACTTAACTGCATAGTTATTAACATTTAGTGCAAACATTGGTATGGTTGCCCTTGGGACTACTGTTTAAGATATATATAGAAATATAGAGATATAGAGATAGAGATACATAGAAAGACAGACAGATGCCAGCACCAATGACTAAACCACCAGCCAAGTCAGAGCAAGTACCAAAAGGGACATTACCCATTCCTTGACTTTTTATTGAGTGTTTACAATGAATTATGCCCTATGTCACATAAAATATAGAAACCTCACAATTCTGTTTATACCCACAAGACTATATTACAATTTTTAAACAATTAAGTTATTTATTTCTTTTTTTATTACTTTTAGTAAGAAAGAACAACGTGACAGTTTCAAAACACATTAGTAGTGCATTTCCAAAATTTGATACAATACATATTGTTGTCCTCCTATTAGTTATACAAGGCACAGGGTATAGACATTATAATTTTTCAAATCATTATTGGTATAACAAAATTTCTTCTCATTGAACTAAGAGAAAGTAGTTGTGTACATAATCCAGTGTTCGATAATCACAGTGTCACAGTGGGTTACTGGCAAAACTGGCAGTGTTGGAAACTGTTTATTTAAGCCTTTTACACCTCAGCATTCTAATCTAGCTTTCTGTTTTATGCCTTGTAGTTAAACTTTTCTGCTCAGTGGTTTAGGGTAAGTTTAGGCAAGACCTGTATAGAAAAACATGTAACTTTTGTATCTCCCAATGTCAGTCAAATCCCCTCAGGATTTACTTCAGAACCATGTACAGTGCTTTCTAGAACTGTTGTCGGTGTCAGCCATCTGGATAACCAGACAGCCATTGCTTGACTAGTTTGCTCTCTGTGAAAACCCAAGAAAATGTTTTCCCTCTAAGTGACTCTCCTTCAGCACATTATATATCTTCAATTCCTTTCTGCTGTAGCCCCATAATCTCCCTGAACAGAAAATTTGGGAAACCACTGAGTTATAGGATGTCACAATGCAGTTTTTCTTATGTCCTAAGTCCTCACTGTCCTTGAAGGTCTAGTACCAAAATATTGGCTATCCTTGTAGCCCTTCTTTTTCTCCAATTGTTGATCTGTAAACTTATATTCTTAATCCTCCAGAAGAAAAACTTAGTGATACTATTACTCTATAACATAGGTCCCTGAGCATAACATCACTGTCTTTCTGAGTGGTTCCTTCCCTTTGAACAGTTTCTTTATCTCTCACAGTATCTTCACAAAACCAAAAAGTTTCACTTATGTTACTAGGTCACTGATGTTCTAAGTGGTTGATTTTTAAATTCTTTCCAACAAAGGAGAATGTCTAATCAAAAGCCAAATATTTGGAAATCGTAGGAATCAAAGCAGGTGAAAAAGCCTCAGATGCATCCTGATGTGTCTGGAGCATGACCTACATTGAAAATGACTATATTTAAAGACAAACCAGGGAAAATGGAGTTTTTAAAGCATATTTATGAACATAATGAAAATGGTTTGTTGGGGAGCTGGGGAGATAGCTCCGAGGCACAAGTGCCTGCTGGGCAAGTGCAAGGTCGTGAGTTTGAACCCTGGTCCCGCAAAAAAAAAAAAAAAAAACATTAAGGCAAGGGGCTGGGCAGATAGCTCCGGGGCACGATTGCCTGCCAGGCAGGTGCAAGGTTGTGAGTTCGAATCCCAGTCCCGCAAAAAAAAAACAACAAAAAAAAAAATGGTTTGTTGTATTTTCATTACATGATCATGATTGGGAAGTCATTTTAGAAAGATTTTTCTGGATTTCTAAGGAATAAAAGTAATTCTAAGAAATAAAGATAATTCTAAGAAACAAGGATAATTCTCTCATATATCGTTCTGGTACTGGTATCGTCTCATTTTTAATGTTTAGAGTTTTGAACAGCTTGAGATTTAATATAAAGTGTAGCGCGAAATGTTGATCTTTGCCTTTTCTCAAAAGCTATTGTTTGTCCTACACTAACAATCTGAGACAAACTACATTCATTGCCAGGTTTTCCTGTGTACTTTCTTTGGTTCTTGACTTTATATCCTATACCAATTATCTGTTTTTCACATCCCCTTAGCTCGGATATAATTTTGGAAGTTTGACAGCTCCACATACCTGCGAGGGTTGGCCCTTTGCTTCCATGATTGCACACCAGCCTCAGCTTTAGGCTCCAGCTCTCGTTCATACACACGTGAGCAACTGCAGGCTGCAGCTGCTGATTAGAGCCACCTGAATCACGTTCAGTTAGATCAGAATCTCTGCAGCTGGGGCCTGGGCATTGGGTTCAGAGCTTCCCCATTCATCACAATGGATTTCCAAACTGGACAATTACTAAATTGGGGCAGTTTAGGCTTCTTTTCTTCTATTAAGAATGCAAAAGGGCTCTGCCACCCAGAATTAGATTGCATGCTTAATTTTTTTTCTAATAATAATAATTTAGCATTTTGAATATCCTTGGGAAAACATATGTGATTAATAAATAAATGGATATTCTGAAACATTTTTGTGACTTTCTTATAAGTAAGGCGACTAGGGATTTTTGTCCACTAAACCCAATTTGCTAAAACATGTAGCATGTGCATTCCAAGTGTGTTATATCCTGTAATAACTTTTTTTTAAAGTGGGGAGATATCTCATTGCTGATTATAGCAGGATGTTTCTAACCTCTCCCATGAGAATCTGACATAATTTGTAAATTCTTTATTAAATTGCTGAATATCTTTTTAGTACCTCTGGAATAGTCTTCTGACTTTTTCTTTGATCTAATTATATAATATATAATATCAGCTAATACTTTAATATTGAAAGCTTTCTTAGAACAAAAGAAAGCTTACTTTGTACAAGAGTATGGAATATACAATAAAATTTTGTTTACCAACACTATATTTTAGAATTTTTCAACAATATTAGTGAAAAAAGTTTTATCAGATTTGTGTTTCAAAATTAAAACAACTTGAGCATTTCGTTCTATTTGTTTTTCTTCAGCAGTTGCATTTTTATTTATATTTTTTATCATTAATGATTGCAGAGAATTCTTCTTTAAAACTTCATGAACCTACGGCTTCATAAAGCGGAGAGGGTAGACCTTCAATATTATTTTCCCTGCATATCCTGTGGAAATTGTTTTGTCAATTTTTAAGCAATTGTTGAAATTTTTTACTGTGATATGCATACCATAAAATTTACCTTCTTAGTCTGGTTTTGTTATTACAATTCATAGCATATCATGTTTGCACTCCTTGGAAGGCATTGGTGCTTGGTCATAACACACCTTAATTCATTTGTTCATCTCCTACTGGCTCTCTGTGTTCACCCGACTTTATCAGTCTCTTGATCCCCTTCCCATTTGAGAAAGATCTAGTAACAATTTATCTGCACCAAATTTTATTTAGTTATTTATTTATTCATTTATTTACTTATTTGGTACAGGGTCTCACTATACAACTTGGACTCATAATGACCTTACTTTTAGCCTCCCCAGTGCTAGGATTACAGGTATGCACCATCACCCCATGTATCAGGGGCTGGCAGGTCAACATGGCATCTGGTACCGAGGATAGAATACACATACTTGTGCTTAAACAGCAGGAACTTAGACTGCTGAACGATCTCCCCAGCCCCTCTACACTATTTTTGATGGATTATTTTCTTTAAAAACAGTGCATTTCATTAATTGTCCAATATATTTACCTAATGATGAGGAAAGTAGTCTCTTCTACAATAGTGAAGTTCCTTTTTATCAATGATTATTTACCCTCCATCATTTTTATGTGCTTTTATCATTTTATTTATAAGTATCCCATTCTTATCTAAGAAAATTAACATTTTAGTCAATTTTCTCATTTCTGGAACAAAACATTGTGCCCCCAAGGCTGAAGGGAAGAAAGGTCCATTTCAGCCTGCCATTAGGTGACTCCCGGGCAGGATGACTCAGCTCAGGAGGCCTGGTGGAGGAGTAGCTGCTCACCTCCTAGAGGCCAAAATCCGCATAGGATGGAAGGAAAAAGTGAGACACTGAGATCCCCGTGCCCTCCCAGGCCAACCCTAGCGGCACACCTCTTCCAAACTCCTAGGAGCACACTTAGGTCCCACAGCCCAGTTGCCTTTCCAAGGTCCTGCCTGTAAGCACAAAAGGATTTGTGGGGGGGAGGCAGAGTCTGGATGTAAACTACAATAATACATCTTTATAATTTCTATTTTACTTTTTCAGAAAACCATATTTAATTTTTATTTTGTCTCATTTATGCATTTATTTGGCATGTTTAATACTTTTAATCTTTGTAACTTAAAGATTTAATTCAGTTTTATTGGCTTTAAATCAAAAATTTTTCTTTTTCAATATTGTAAGGATTCAAGTATGTAAAATCATCGTTTAAGCTTTGTCTTCGAAATCTTGGAATGAGAGTTGTGTCTGCTTTTGGATCCAACTTTTTTGTAATTAATTATCTTATTGAATCTTAGCATCAGAAATGATTATTTAAAATATTCCTGTGTTGGGCCCAGCAGGATGGCTCAGTGGTCTAAAGCGCCTGCTTAGGAAAGCTTAGGCGGCTGCAGGGACCGCAGTTTGATCCCCAGCACCACATGCTGCACCAGCCCTGCCCTCAGGGCAGGCTGAGCTGGCCATAAAAATAAATAAATAAACAAACAAAAGTTCTGAAACAAGAAAAAAAATAAAAATAAAATATTCCTGTGATTATATTAAATTATGTTTATTTTTCTACAGTTGCTGTAATTATGACAATGTTAGCATCTTCGTTATAAAACAAATGTATTATATCCCAGCTCTGTAGGTCAGAAGGTCAATTAGCCTTGGCTAACTTCTGTGTCTCTGGTCCCACAGGCTAAAATTAAGATGTCAGGCGGCCAGGGCTTTTATCTAGAGTTTCTGTTGGAGAGTCAGTTTCCAGGTTCGTTTTGCTTGTGGGAAGAGTTCAGTTCAACACAGTTGCAGGTCTGAGGCCTCTCTTCTGCTGACACCTGTGAGCGAAAGGCCCTCAGCTCCCAGGGGCTGCTCTCCATGTGGGGCCTTGCAGATGAGGAGGGCAGAACATTAAATGTTTTGAATCTCCATGAATTCTCGACTCTTTCCAACTCCAAATAGAAAAAGGCTGTGTTTTGATGGGTTCCAGTCATTAAAATGGGCACATCTGAATCATCTATAATAATCTTATGATTTATAACTTGACTTACATTTGCAAAAGCCTTTCTGGCATGTAATGTAATCTAACATATTCAGAAATGTCAGGGAACCTGTCACAGGCACCTTCTGAGGGTCATGCTAAGACATGATGGGATAAATAAAGATAGCTGGAAATGAGATTTTTTAAAAACCATAATTTTAAAATTATACTCTTTAGAAAAACTACAGTTTCAAGACATGAAAGTTGCTTGAGCCTTTGCCCTACCAGGAAACTCACTCAAAAATTCCAAAAATTTTAGTCATACTAATGGTATAAGAAGCTCTTGGTTTGACATATGGACCTGTGCTTTTTGCCTGTAAGTTGGTCTTCTTCCTAGAGACCTTCATCCTCAAGGAAGGAATGATGTTAGTGGGCAGCACACTCAACTTCAAACACAGGCAATTGATTTCCATTCTAGCGGAGCTTATAAATTACATAACCTGACAGAAAGTAGGAATACACACTACAAAGACATCCCTATTACCACATAAACCTCGCTCTCTGAGTGTGCACACTCCACTCAGTATGTACCTCTTGCTGTGCAATAAAACACCTGATGGTCCTCAAGCCAAGGAACTCCACCATGAGTGAAGCATATTGAGGTTCTTTTCTCCTCTTTTTGGTGACAATTGTTTGCCATAGGCACTTAAAAAGATTTTATTTGTGATACGTTGCAGTTTTTGAATTATGCTCACTAGAAAACAAAGCTATATGCTGAGCAACTCGGTAATAGAGTATTTACCTAGCATGGGAGGGGACACACTTCTTTATTATGTTATTGAGATCTTTGTTTTTCTTTTCAGTACCAGGGATCAAACTGAAGGCCTTGAGCTTGTGAGGCAGGTGCTTATGCCACTGAGTTATCTCTGTGGCCCTTTGTTGAGACCTTTTATATCCTAACTTAGTCATTGTCAGTTAACCTATTAGTAATGCATTATAGTTAACATTTGGAAATATTTTTGCCTATTTTTTCTATTTTTCACTTTATATGTATTGCTTCTATATTTTATAGTTTTATTTAAGGGTGTTTTTTTTGTTTTGTTTTGTTTTTTTTTTCAGTACCAGGGATTGAACTTAGGACCTTGTGCTTTCCAGGCAAGTACTTATTCCACTGAACTATCTCCCCAGCCTTGGTTCTGTAGCTTTACACTTCCATTATAAAATGGGTATTTAACATTATAAAGGTTCTCTTTTGTCTTTGTTAATGATTTGGCTGACCTTTGTGTGGTCAAGTTCAAGACTATGAATTCTGCTGTCACTTATCTCTGCCTGGTACACTTTCTATTCCTTTTATGCTTTCTGATGACTTCCACTTAAGTGTATCTTTCACAAATGGCAAAGGCTTGGATTTTGCTTTTAAGCCCATCTTTATTTTTTTATTTTAATGGGAAATTGAACCCATTTACTCTTAGTAAAATAAAATGACCAGTATCTTATTTCTATATTTCTAATATTTATTCCCTGTCTCTATTTCATTAGTCTATTTGGGTTTGTGAAAAGTTTCTATTTTTGTTCTAATGATGACATTTATCCTTATACTTTACATAATTTCCTAAGTCTCTTTTCTTTATAAAGGTTTAACTTTTAAATTTGTTACCCTTAAAAATATAGTTGAACTATCATTTGTTATTTATGAATTTATCCTGTTCCCTGCCACTCAGGTCCATGCACAACCCACAAAGCACTGCAGGCTTTTTGAAAACAGAAAGGCTTTGTTCTGAAATAGCTCCAGGGAGATGGAGGAGTCTCCTCATTTCTCAAAGCATTGTCTGACTGTGGCCCAGGTGTAAAAGGGCCACTTATAATAAGGGAGAGAGGAGGGAGCCTGGAAGGAGACAGAAAAAAATTACATCCTTGTTTCATCCCTCCCGGTCCTTCTCCAAGCTGTGCTTTCCCTCAGCGAAGGACTTGACTTGGCTTCCTGTAACCTACATCTGGTTGTACTGTCACCTCATCTGAATAGAAAAGAGGAGAGAGGAGTGCTTTATACACCGTTGTCATGCAGAAGTTTGGAGAAGCAGCTCATCTATAAAATGAAAAAAAACAAAGGAATCTTACTTTTAAAATTCCATTTTGCAGGCTGGGCGTGGTGGCACATGTCTGTAATCCCAGCATTTGGTAGGCTGAGGCAAGAGGATCAGTGTGACTTTGAGACCAGCCTGGGCTACAAAAGTGAGCTCAAGGCCAGCCTGAACTGCATAGTGAGACCCTGTCTCTAAATAAATAAATAAATAAATAAATAAATAAATAAATAAATAAATTTTGCTCTCTCAGTTACAATTCCAACTTCTTCTCTGTATATGCTTTTCTTCTACTTTTGGTTCTAAAAGTTTGCTGCCAGGATTTGATAGAAGATTCCCTGATAACTCAGATATAATCTTTAAATGATCTCTTAAAGAAGACGTTTAGGAAAGAAAAGAAAAACACTTTTATGCATACATGAGATATATGTTTACACTGGTTTTTTAATGATGTTGTTAGAAAACATTGTTTTGCTTAGTTTATGCTTTTTGAAATATGCTATCTTATACCAACCTGGTTTTCCTTCCTTTCTAAGCAATTTGATGTACTTCCTGGAAGCATATAGTATTATTTTTCTTGGAAACTCCATAGTTTTACAAGAGTATGAGTTGAAATCGAACTTCTGGGATCAATAGTCAGGCATTAGTCAATGAAGGGCACTTTCAACACGCAAAACTAGAGCTGTTTTAGGTGTATTTTATATATTTTCTTTAATTGTACTCTGTCATTCAAGCACTTAATTTACATAGACAATATACAAGCAATATTTTCTTTCCATGACTTCTGTATTGATCAATTTCTTTACTCTTTGAAACTTTCTTTATATAATATAATTTAATTATTCAAATGCTTGTTTCTACCCATCATCTGTTATTCGCTGCATATCCAGTTTTATTTCTCATGCGTATCCAGTTCATTTCTCAGAATTCTTTTCTGCTTTACATCCTAAGCTTGGCCTGCATTGATTTATATGTCTCTAGATTTCTCACTCTTATTTTA
>PVJA010018808.1:0-39358 GCA_004027025.1 Myocastor coypus
TCTTCTTCTTCTTCTTCTTCTTCTTTTTCTTCTTCTTCTTCTTCTTCTTCTTCTTTCTTGTCTTTTGAGACAAGGTTTCATTATGCAGTTCAGGCTGGCCTTGAGCTCACTTTTGTAGTCCAGACTGGTCTCGAACTTGCACTGATCCTCCTGCCTCAGCCTCCAAAGTGCTGGGATTACAGGCGTGCGCCACCACTCACCACCTATTTTGCTCTTCTTGACCCAAAAGCTATCCTGGATCCTCTTTGCCTTCAAAAATCCATCTTTTATGACTTCCTCTTATGCCACTTCATCCAGAAAGACTTCTTTAAATATGTCACCTAAAATTCACCATTCTGTCTTTGAAAGTCTTGTGGTACTTAAGCTCTACACTATAATAATTTGTATTTAGGATTTTGCTTTGCATTTTAATGTTCCTCAAAGCCTCATATGTTGAAGTCTTCATCCTTGAGGCAGCAGTGTTAAGAGGCAAGGTCTTCTGGAAGTGCCTGAATCAGAACAGCTTATAAATGAATTCATCCATCTGTGGACACAGCTTATCTAATGTGTCTTGACGAAGGTTTTTTGTTATAAAAGCAAGAACTCTGTCTTCCCTCATGGCTGCGATTAGGTGATCAGTTTTCCATTACCACATGCTACTTGCCATTGTGCATTCTGCTGCCACAATAACAAAGGTAATAGGGCTGAGCAACCATAGAATGAAACCTTGGAGTCCATAAACAAAAAGAAACCATCCTTTTAATTTTATCACTTCCAATTGTTTTTATTTAGCAATGGGAAGCTGAACAGCACAGTGATATTCTACCTTAAATTTCCTTTTCTTATTATTTTGAGTCTTGTTATTGATATAGTTACAATTGATTTATATTTATCCTGAAGTGTATCTAGACCGCTAAATAAATATACAATTGAAGCCGGGCGTGGTGGCTCACGCCTGTAATTCCAGCACTCGGGAGGCTGATGCAGGAGGATCTGTGCGAGTTCGAGATCAGCCTGGGCTACAAAAGTGAGCTCAAGGCCAGCCTCAACTGCATAGCGAGACCCTGTCTCAAAAAGACAAAAATAAATAAATAAATAAATAAACAATTGATAATTGATTCAGTGGAAGGTTTAATCCTTGATGACCTTGTTAGAAATGCAGTTGTTATCAGGTGTAAATTAATCACTTAAACCTTCACATAAATTAGCTTATGAGGGCCCAGCGGGATGGCTCAGTGGTCTAAAGCGCCTGCTTGGGAAAGCTTGGGCAGCTTCAGGGACTGCGGTTCAATCCCCGGCACCACATGCTGCGCCAGCCCTGCCCTCAGGGTGGGCTGAGCCGGCCATAAAAATGAGTGAATAAACAAAGGTTGTGAAACAAGAAAAAAATAAATAAATAAAATAAATTAGCTTATGAGATCAACTCTAAGATATAAAAATAAATAAATAAATAAATAAATAAATAAATATAAAAAAAATTGCCGGGCGTGGTGGCTCACGCCTGTAATCCCAGCACTCGGGAGGCTGAGGCAGGAGGATTGGTGCGAGTTCGAGACCAGCCTGGGCTACAAAAGTGAGCTCAAGGCCAGCCTCAACTGCATAGCAAGACCCTGTCTCAAAAAGACAAAAAAAAAACAACAACAACAAAAAAAAACTAAGATATAAAACTAGGGCAGTCCATCATCAACCTGGCAAGTATAGGCATTGAGTTCAATTCCCAGTAACAAATAAAAGAATGAAAAAGGTAAAACTATGGCAATTGGTTAAGGAAGAAAAAGGAATCCTACACAATGTATTGTTTAAAATTATCATCAGAAAATTATTGGTCTTTGAAAATGAGAAGAAAGCCAGGTTTAGAGAGTTTAATTTATTTGCCCATGATTATACTCCTACTTGGTGACAAATCAATACTCAGACCCAAATCATCTGACTGTGTTAGTTTTTACTATGAAGGATGTTATCCTAGAAACCTTTATAGATAGATGTGAAACCTTTTCTTTTTCTGAGCCTTTATTAAAAAGTAGTACCTAGGAGAATATGGGGAAGTAAGGCAAAAGAGTGAAAAGAATAACTGTCTGTTCACTTTGAACTGTGATAGCAGAATGTGAATCCAAACTATGTTAATATTCCCTCTTGTTCCTCTCATTCTTCTAACAACTGCTTTATTTTTATTTCACTCTTCTTCTTCACATTCGAACTTCCCCTTTTGTCCCTCCAAGTACCTAATTACAATTTTTGCAAGAGAAATCACAGACTACATTCAGCTTTTTTCACACCTGGAATTCACATCAGTGTTATAGAATCCAGCTTTGAGTGCCACTTTGTATTGCATTCCCATAGCAACACCAAATAGGAGAAGCAAAGAAAGAAAAGAAATTCTGAAATCTCAGCAACTGCTGCTCCTAGATCTTGTGCATTTAGAATTTGGCTCTTCCTTGCAATTTTCCTATTTTTTAGCTTTGATTTTAAAATAAGATCTGAATTAAAGAGATATTACTTCATATATTGATTGCCTATATTTGAAAAATAAATAACTTCAGATTTCTGGCTCTGTAGAAATAGAAAAAAATATTTCTAAGTGAGAGATAGAGGAAGATATTGTAACACATAAAAGAATCCTGAGAGCTCTAATCTTCTGATATATAAGAAAATTCAGGGCAATCTGGGGGCCTGTCATCCATCCTTCCACATACACACACTCTCTTTTTGCAGATCTATAGGTTCAGAAGATAGAAGAAAAACAATCAAAGGTCAAATATTGGTGTTCCTGAGTCAGATCACGTCTGGGCATTTAAGCTGACCTTCTGTATCCTGAGTCCCTGGCTGATTTTTTATGTTTGGTTTGACCAAGTATTTTCATTTATCTTTCAGATTTGCCTGAATTCCTGGATTTCTCATCTCCATCAACCCTGTAAAATGATGTATATTATCTCTGATTCATGCCTTGTTGTTCAAGGCTGGTGTTATTGTTATGGCTAGATTCCCCTTACTCTGAATAATAGTTATCAAGGATCTTTATAGCCTCAGCTCAATAGTCATCTTACCTGAGAGATCTTCTCTGACCAATTTATATAAAATAAGTTCTCTTCCTCATCCCTGCAAAGACATTCCCTCCAACTATTTTGTTTTATTTTTCCATAACTAGGATTACCTGATTAGTTTGTTTATTGTTTAATTCCCCCTGCTGGAATGTAGAATTATTAACCTTGTTCATCTTTATATTGAGCACTTTATTTTCAGCCTACAGCACAAAAGCTTTTGAAGGAGAGATTGTGATGTGAATGAAGAAATGAATCAGTTTTGTCTTATATGTGACTAGTTGTTCTGAAAAAATAAATACTACGGAATTCCTGGACAGTTTATTGACAAAAATATCAGACTTTACAAGGCTAGCGTGTGTTGTATTACTCCTCGGTTCCTATTACTGCAGTAGTAACTCAAAAAGTATTTCAGGTCCTTATGATCCAAGGTTATTGCAATATGCTCTTCATAGCTGGAGGGTTTAGGTTGACTTATTTCAGGTGTGGTTCTAGCTTCTTGTTTTCCTCTTACTTACTCTTGGACAATTAAGTTAAAGAAACATTAGCATGGTTAACTCTATTGACCTCGAATTACTTGGAAGGTAAATAAATATTCTTAGGGAGTTGAAAACCAAGATTTCTACCATGTGCACACACAGACAAAGACTATTAATGCAATGAGGTTATGAAGACAATTTAATGGTGACTACATTTTAGTTATTTCCTTTAGGTTTATTGAATTCTTTATTAATAAGGAGCAAGTGAAAGTTATGAGAAGAAATACTGTTCATTATTCGAGTTTCTCACTGGCAAAAGAAAAAAAATATTTGTCTGAAATGCAAGGAGGAGAGAACTCTAAATCAGCAGTTGTTACAAAGGAAAAACACACCAAAAGTCATTTAACGTATGGCCTATTTTATGTAAACCACAGTGGTAAATGCTTTACATGTATTTTAAGAAGAAATGAAGGATATTCTAGAGTGAAGGCTGATAGAATTTCATTTTTTTCCTGTATAACATTAGATATTTCCTTTTCTGGATAAAAGACACCAACATGGAAGTTTAGCAATAGTAGATGATGCCACTAAAAACAACAACAAAACAAACAAACAAACAAAAAAACCTTAGTTGTGTTCTTTAAAATTGCTTCTAAAAACTGGGAAGATAGTTTAGTGGCATAAGTGCCTGTATAGCAAGCATAAGGTCCTAAGTTTGATCCCTGGTATAAATAAATAAATAAATAAATAATAGCTTTTGTTTATGCTTGTGAGGTGACACTACAATCTCTACATTTTAGCTTCAGAATTGTACCATGTAAATGGGAGAAACAAAGACTTTTGCTTCTCCCATTTAGAAAAGAATGTGATCCAAACAGTAGGAATATTGGATAGTTCATATCTCATTTTCTGCAGATAATAGTTATATAAATTATAAGCATTATTTTTGTCATAGCTAATAATCCTCATTATTTACCTAAATGTCCCCATTTCTGAAAGGTACTAACAGGAATCACTTCTCATTATATATCTTCAAGAATTAAAGTACACACAAGTCTTGAAGACTTGGTGACCATATTTCAAACTATTTATTGGATCTGGTAGCAGTTTAGTCATGTTATTTCAAAACTGATATCTCGTTTTATTTATTTTTATTTTTTTTAATTTTATTTATTTTTTCCTTGTTTCAGAAGCTTTATTTGTTTATTCACTCATTTTTATGGCCAGCTCAGCCCACCCCGAGGGCAGGGCTGGCACAGCATGTGGTGCCGGGGATTGAACCATGGTCCCTGAAGCTGCCAAAGCTTATCCAAGCAGGCACTTTAGATCACTGAGCCATCCCACTGGGCCCAAATTATTATTTTTTTTGGTAGTACCAGGGCTCAAACTCAGGGCCTTATACTTGCCAGGCAAGCACTTATTCCACTGAGTTATCTCCCCAGCCCCATGATATCTCGTTTTAAATAACACATGATAATATTGTCCAGATTTTAGTACAGATATGTTGGTCTTTATTTTTTTAAGTCAAAAATACCCTGTCCTGGCAGGATGACTCAGTAGTCTAAAGCATCTGCTTAGGAAAGCTTAGGCGGCTGCAGGGACCACAGTTCGATCCCTGGCACCACATGCTTCGCCAGCCCTGGCCTCGGGGCAGGCTGATCTGGCCATAAAAATAAATAAACAAACAAAAGTTCTGAAACAAGAAAAAAAAATAAATAAAATACCTTATCTTGGCATTACAACGTTTTTGCATAGTCTTTTGACAATAGTTAACACATACTGGTTTCACCATAAAATTATTTCTCTGTCAATCAACCTCATAACCTAGTGTTGACAGCACAACAGAAAACTGTTTCCTCCAGAAATGATGACCATATGTTGCACACATCAGGAAAATATTCCTAGATCTAGGCATTTCTAATGGACATTAACAGACTCAATACTGTATCTTCCATCTAAATTAAAATTCACATGAGAATTTTGTTCTATCCTCAAGGGAAATAGATTAAATCTTCCTGGACCCAAACAACATTATCAGCAGTTCATTCCTTTATATTTCCTCTACATCCATCCTACTTTTTTAAAAAATTGAATTTCTCTTAATTCTGCATTAAGGCCTTTTATATGCCTTATATATAAATTATATTGTATTAAATTTTTAAAAATACAGTGTTAAAAATAAGGAAGTTACAATTGCAAATGGAACCATAAACATCTTTTGATTTTATGATGCTTTTTATACATACAGCATAAAAACGTTAAACTCTGTATGTGTTTCTGTGTGTGAGATTATAAAGTCAGATGCTATTTCCTTTGAAGTTTTGATAGGCTTACATCTACTTTCAATAACTTTGTTGATTATGGGCATGTAACCATTACTTCAAATTCACTAATCAACCCAGGATGAGAATGAAAATTGGCAGTAACTGCTTTTCAGGACTGCTATCCATTTATAGTCAATAGTTTGGAGGGCCAGGAATATAGCTCAGTGTGGCACAGTGCATATATCCATTCATCTGAACAAATTCCTAAAGAAATGCTTCAGAGAAGAAAACTCTTGAATCTTGTATCAGAAATATGCATATGATTGACTCCTTATTTTTATCATAGTACTACATTGGGAATCATTCTTTTTTGCTGTTCAAGAAAAAGAATAAATAACTGTACACATTGTTTTATCTGAATCAATGTCAAAGATGAGTAGATGTGATTTGTGAATATTAATGAAAACAATATGACATACTGTGTCTTAGAAATGCTTGTGGTAACATGCCATTGAATACTGAAATACATACAACAGACATCAAGCATTCTATTTCCTTCCTTTCTTATTCTCATGCATCCACCCATCCATCCATCCTTTATTTATAATAAGCACTCCTTTATTAGGTGACAGTGATTAGAGCCTCATAGTCTCTGTGTCAAATGACAGAAACCTATAGGATGGTTTAATGGGTATTGGTCAGGCCCCTAAGAGTATTGGGTTCCTGTTTCCTGTTCCTTTTTTTCTATTTTTATTTGATATTCCTTTTCATGTATTTCTTTGTCAAAGCACAGAAGTATAGGCAATTGGATGTATATGAGTGAACTCACAAACTTGACATTCTTAGGTTGTGTCAAATTTAATCAAATGAATTATTTTCTTTGGCATTCAAAATTTCACACGTACTTATAATATAGTTTGGCCAGGGAAATCCTCTGTGTTACCTTTCCTTATACTACCTGTTGCCTTTCCTTAACACCTCCCACACATTTTCTATCTCTTGTCTAATAATAATAATAATAATAATAATAATAATAATAATAATATTTCTTCTACTTTTTTTGTCATTTTTTTAGTTCCACACATTAGGGAAAACATGCAAAACTTGTCCTTCAGAGGGTCTGTCTTAGATATTCCTTTTAAATGCGCAACTACTTTCACAAGAATTCATGGAAAATAGCTATGGCTTCCAAAGTTCAGGATATGGAAAACAAAATAACAAGTTAAATATGAAGTTGTAAGTTGTGCATGCCCTCAGAATATTTTCTTATATTATAATCCATCCACAGAGTTAGTTTTTAAGGGACAAAAGGTGAAGCTCTATTTTTGCACATAATAATGATTAAGAGCTGAGACTGTCAGTTTAATCTTCAAAGGGATACGTCCATTAGAAATGATGGGCGCAAAGGTATACAAACATGAACAAAATATTATATCAAGTAAACTAGGCTATCTTGTTCTTGGTGCTATGAGGCAAAAGAAATGGAAAATACAAAAATATAAATTGAAGTCTGGTCTCATTGAGGTATAGAATTTAAATCTGCAGTGTGTGTGTATGGTGTTAGAAACTTGAGGCAGAACAATTAAATAAGTGATTTCAGTTTTCTTTCATTCTAGTACCCTTGTAAGATGAAAAGATAATTTCTTTCTTAAGGCTTTAATCTTGAAACATGTCTTGTGGGATTCCCACAAATAAAGCTTCCATAAACATAAACTCATGATCCAAAGGTATAAACCCACACTGAAAATAAGTCACCTTAAGGAAAATTCAGCAAGAAATAACAAAACAGCAAAATTCGACCTTTACTTTAGATGTTAAAATTACATGCTCAATTTAACATTTATATTTAAAGTAATTGTTAAACTAAAAAGGATAGAAGCATGAATGAAGTAGAAGGCACAATTAAAAAAGGTATATTTATTTATCATATAGTCTTCCTAGTATAAGAACTCAAAAGAAGAAATAAAACTGGAGAGACATAACATTGCTGAATGGAAATCAAAGACTTAAGGGTTAAACACCAAAGTGACTGGAAGCAGAAAAGAAAGGAAATATAGCAGGAGCAAAACAATGCACTTACATGCACAGGATGAATTAGCCAAGGGTCCTAGGGAACCTCAAAAGGTTTTTGACACTGATGATAGCAATATTTAACATTAAAACTATGCCTGGAATGCCTGTCATTCTGATCTTTTAGATGTGTGCTGCTTCTAATGCAATTTCAGTTACTGCTATACTCTCTCTCAAGCAAATGGGTAGTTTACAAAAAAACAAAAAATGGTATTAAATGAGAGCAAGAGACTAGGAAAAATGCCAAAGGATGGACAAGCTAAAATTTGGTACATGCTTCTATTTCTAAATATCTGTGTAAAAATATGTAATGGCTTTTATCACATTCCATAGAGATTTATTAGAATATCAATGATTGACGGAAAATACCAATTCTAAGTTAAGTGTAAGATCTTTGATATTCAGAAAGACAGTAATAGTAAGCTCAAGCACCTATGTTTCAGAGTAATAGCATCAGTAAGCTTTTCTTATGGAGGGCTAAGAATATAAGTTTACAGACCAAAAATTAGAGAAAAAGAAGGACTACAAGGATAGCCAGTATTTGACCCTAGCCCTTCAAGGTCAGCGAGGTCTCAGAACAGAACAGAACCTGTACTGTAACATCCCATAACTCAATGGTTTCCCACATTTTCTGTTCAAGGAGATTATGGGACCACTGAGGATTAAAGGTACATAGTGCACCAAAGGAGAGTCACCTAGAGAGAAAACATTCTCTCAGGCTTTCACAGAGAGCAAACTGGTCAAGCAATGGTTGTGACTCCTCCACACGGCCTACACTGACAACAATTCTACAAAGCACTGTACATGGTTCCAAAGTAAATCGTGAGGAGATTTGACTGACCTTGGACTACATGTTTTGTTATACATGCCTTGCTTTAACTTGCCCTTAATCATCCATCAAAAATGTTTAAACATGATGCATAAAATGTAAATGTAGTTTGGTATGCCAAGCTATAAAAAGTTCAAATCAACAGCTTCCAACATTGCCAGTTTTGCCAGTAACCACTACAATTATGGAACATTTGACTATGTATACAACTACCTTCTCTTACATCAAAGAGAAGAAATCTCTTATACCAATAACAATTAGAAAATTTGTCATGTTTACATCATGTGCTCTGTATAACTACAATGAGGACAACAATATGCATTGTATCAATTACTGGGAATGTACTACTAATGTGTTTTGAAACTGACACATTGTAATTTCTTCTTAAAAGTAATAAAAAATAAAATTAAAAGGTATTTTTACAGAAGAACCAAATGCATTTTAATGACATCAAAAATTCAATGGATGGGGCCTGGCAGGATGGCTCAGTGGTCTAAAGCACCTGCTTAGGAAAGCTTAGGTGGCTGCAGGGACAGCGGTTCGATCTCCAGCACCACATGGTGAGCCAGCCCTGCCCTCAGGGCAGGCTGAGCCCTCCATAAAAATAAATAAATAAACAAACAATAATTCTGAAACAAGAAAAATAAAATACAATAAAATTCTAAAAAAAAGAAAAATTCAACGGATGAAATAAATAGATTAGTTATAAAAGTGAATCAGTTAGAAGAAAAAATTGAGGATAGTGTCTGACTGCTGAAAAAGAGAAAATGAGCTGGCCATAATATAAAAAAGGGAAACAAACAAACAAATAATAGAAAGCACAGAGAACACAGTGACAAGGTATATCATATGCCTAATAAGAGTTCCAAAAGTAAAGGTGATATTGGTAGACGAATTATATCCCAAGAGATAACCGTTGAGATTTTTTTGTTTTTGTCTTTTTGAGGCAGGGTCTTGCTGTCCAGTTCAGGCCGGTATTGAGCTCACTTTTGTAGCTCATGCTGGTCTTGAACTTTCAATGATCCTTCTGCCTCAGCTTCTCAAGTACAGGGATTACAGGTGTGCGCCACCACGCCAGGCACCATTGAGAATCTTTTCAAAATAATGAAAGATATAAAGATTTAGGCCAAATGAATAAAGAGAGTGCAATGAAGTAAAAACAAGTCATCATTTACAAGCCATAGTAAGTGTTGAACACCCGAAACAAAAAGTGTGAAGTTTCTAAAAATACATTTAAAAAAAATTCTCAGCAACATAGTGTCCAAATTATATAAATGAAGACAAATTATCATAGATTAAAAATAGCACATAGAAAGCACAAAATATAATGGTGAAATATATCAATCATTACAAAATATAAGTGCACTAATATAACAAATTGAAAACACCTGTTTTAAGGTTATATTTTTTAAACCACAAGTACATTTAAAATTTTCTAAGATATAAGGCCTATAACATTAAAAGTGAATACTAATGCACCCTATAAGTACGTGCATCTTTATATATTGGAAGAATTGACATTAAGGTTAATTTAAACAAGTATAGAGGAAAAAGAAGATTCCTACATAAGATTAAAAATTTTGTATTGTAATTTTTTCTGTTCTAATTCTAATATGTGTTCTCTTTAGAAAAAAATTCTTTTCAGAAATCTAGATCATGATAGATAAGAGGCAGGAACTCTTAGGACATATTCAGAATTCACCAAGGCCTGTAGATACTTAAGTACTGGAAACAAATTAATAGTATCCATTGGAAGACAACTTGAAAAGGAAGCCCATTGGATGAAATGTGGTAATAAGGATGCTTAGAATAAGAAGCAGGGTGGCTTCTTGATCCCCCTTTTACATGTAGCTCATGTGCAGTGAACATGCCAATTTTATGAAAGGTTCATATTCCTCCAAGCGAAAAAGCTGAATATAGCAGCAGCTGTTGGGACATCAAAAATTGCCCAGGCTACCAGCTACTACCCATTGCCCACTGGAGTTAACTCTCTTCCCACTGAGAGATGGAGTTCAGTGAGTGTGCTATTCACAAAAACGAGCTTCCTCAGAACATAGCATCAAAGATTGCACATGCCAGAGAGACTGAGAGACCATGGACTAAGTTAGGACTTGTGATACCATAGACAGAGAGTAACAAATGGTAGAGTATGAATCAGGGACCTGGAACCAAATACTGAGGAATGTATGAGATAGTGAGAACTGAAGGGGCTTGCAATAGCTGACTGGTGGGAACCAGGGGTGGAGAATTGACCACTGGTAATTTCTCACTCTTCTACCAAATGCCACTGATCTTTGTGTCCCTGTTGGATCCCTTCTGCTGCCCTCCAAATGCTACTCATTTCCATGCAGAAAGGCTATTTTCCATGAACCCCTTAATACCATAGAATTCAAGGGCTGGAAAGAGATCATGGTGAAATAAACAGCTGCAACATGAGATCATTGGGTGTGGAAACAACTCAAAACAGCATCCCTGGAGCCTATTTCTTCCAGCCATCAGATACACTAAAATTTAGGATCAGTGGGGCCCGGCAGGATGGCTCAGTGGTGTAAAGTGCCCACTTGGGAAAGCTTGGGCGGCTGCAGGTACCTCGGTTCGATCCCTGGCACCACATGCTGCAGCAGCCCTGCCCTGAGGGCATGCTGAGCCACCCATAAAAATAAATAAACGAACAAACAAAAGTCCTGAAATAAGAAAAAATAAAATGAAATAATTAAAATTTAGGGTCAGATTTAAATCTGGAAAACATGAATATTGCTTTATGCTTAGAGTAAAATGATCAGGCAAGAAGAAATCTGTATGGTGCACAGAAGCAGAGTTACTGTCTTCTATGTGACCACAGAGATCAACTGAAGTTATTGGCCAGAAAAATCCTGAGTAGAACTGGGGCATATTTACACACCAAGAGTACAGGAGGTTGAGAGAAGTGAACTGGATGGATCGAACAGCACAGCCTGTTAGTGGAAGGAGCATTGGTGACTCACCAATATTCGGAGAACGAAGGCCCCTGATCTCAGTGCCTTTTGTATATATGTATGTGTCCTTTTAATCTGCTTTCATTTTTTTCTTTGAATGGCATAGATTTTGTACATATGTGTGCTTGATTATAGTGATATGTTAAATTATCCACTGCTGACAAAACATAGTTAAGGCATATGCCCGCTTCTTCCTTCCTTGTGTCTCTGTTCAGCAGTTGGATACAATATCCCTGTCTTTCCTCTCAAGCCCCCTTTATAATTTTTCTTTCCTTACCTTCATTATTTCTCCCCTTATACCTAATCTTATCTCTCAGCTTCTCCCTTTTTCTGCCTCCTTTCTACTTAATCCCACCTTTTACACATAAGCTATTAACATTAATTAATTAATTAATTTATTTATTTTATTTTATTTTTTTTTTTGTCTTTTTGAGACAGGGTCTCGCTATGCAGTTCAGGCTGGCCTTGAACTCACTTTTGTAGCCCAGGCTGGTCTCGAACTTGCACCAATCCTCCTGCCTCAGCCTCCCAAGTGCTGGGATTACAGGTGTGAGCCACCACACCCGGCTAACATTAATTTAAATACTACATGATCTTACCATTTCAGATTAGGTACTCCCTCGCCAATGGTTGTCTTAATAGAATTTCGAAAATTAATGTTTCCGTTAAATCATTAATTATACACAGTCTGCACGCATCTTCTTTCAGCACCCACTTAAATTCCCCTTCCTCACATCCTCACAAGGCTTTTACCCTTCCTGTATAAGTAACTATGTTGAAAACTCAATTTTACTTTCCTATTTCAAGTGTTTATGGGGGCATATATTTATGAACAACTATGACTGTTAAGTATCATTTGTATTTGTTTAATGTATTACACTGACCTATCAAAATGTCCTTACCAACATTCTTCTTAGGTCTACAGACATAGAGCTCCTTCCAGTTCATAAACTGAATACAATCTCCATACAGATTTTACTGTATTTTACTCTGAAATACCACTCTGCATTCCTTTCTCTCTGCCTACACACATATCCTATCTGGTTCTGTTTTCTTGCCCCTCATTCACAGGTATAAAAATAGTATCATCAAAACAATTTTCTTTTTCTTTGTCTAGCTTTATTTCTTTGTAATGTCCTTAAGGTTTTTCTCAATTCATCTTTTAGTTATTTTTCAATTTTTTTCATTTATCTTCTCCTATCTCTTAAACTTTGCTATTAGTAAGCATTTGTATTCCTAGGTAAGAATATAAAACTGTTAAACAAGCTCTAGATTATATAGTAAAGTATGATTTGTTTTCTTTGGATATTGATGTTATTCAGTAGTTGTATTTTCCTTGCATTTCAGTAACATGGATCTCCAATATAGATGTAGAGCTTTCTGGCCAACCAGATAACTCAATGGATTAAAGCACCTGCTTAGGCAGAGGGAGTAGCCGAGGTTTGATCCCTAGTGTGCCATGCCAGGCCCACCCCCAGGGCATGTTGAGATGGCGATTGAGACTGGGTATGGTGTCGTGTGCCTGTAATCCCATCACTTGGGAGGCTAAAAACAGGAGAATCACTACAATCCAACCTGTGTAGTGAGAGCCTATAGACCCTGTACTATATACAAAAAGGAAAGAACTGTATTTAGAGAGTTTTCTAGCCCAATTTATCTGTACCATTCATCAGAAAAACATAACAATCAAGATTAAAGGCAATAAGATGTCTAAAAATGTATAATGCCCCCAGAACTGTTCTAACAGGCATGAAGGAGATTTCAAACAGAACCCTAGAAATGCAAAAAACAATTGAAAGCCATGGCAGCAGGCAAAACCGATCAGGAAATATTTCAGGACTAGATGACAAGATTGACATAGTAGGTCACTTACTCAGAGATATTCTAAAAAGAAAACAAATCAAAGTTTGATTCAAGAACTCTTATATGAATCTAAATTGACTACACTAAAATGGTAAGAATTAAGAAAGACCTTGAAAAAGATGCAAATGATGGCCTTAAGTACCCAAATAAAAACACAGTGGGCATATTGAATTTTTTTTTCACAAAAAACTGCCTCTTACTTTTGAGTATGTTTACTGTACATAATAACTATATTGATCTTGAGTAATTGTTGTATGTATATATTGCATCTTAATAATTTTTATATCCCCTTCTCTGCTATCTAATCTTCCCCCAGTACTAACCTCTTTTCCTTTTTTTATTTGTCCAATTTCTTTTTTCTGAATTTTTATTGCATTTAATAAGAAATACCAATGTGACAGTTTCAAAACACATTAGTAGTACATTTCCAGTATTTGATACAATATATATTGTTGTCATCCTAGTAGTTATACAAAGCACAGGGTATAGACATGATAATTTTTCTAATCATTATTGGTACAAAAATATTTCTTCTCATTGACCTAAGACAAAGTAGTTGTATACATAATCCAATGTTCCATAATTGCAGTGGGTTATTAGCAAAACTGGCAATGATGGAAGCTGTTTAAGTGTTTTACAGCTCAGCATACTAATCTTAATATAGTACCCAACATATAGAATTATATCAAATTAAACAAGCTTCTGAACAGCAAAAGAAACAACTTACAGACTAGGAAAAAATACAGCTACTCCACAATTAGAGTGCTACTATCTAAAGTATAAAAGGAACTCAACAAATTAGACCTTCACAAATTAAACAAAAAAAATTAAAAATGATGGGGCATTAAAATTAATAGGCAGGGCTGGGGAAATAGCTCAGTGGTCTAATCTCCTTCCTGGGAGGAGCAAGACCTGGCATCAATCCCCATTACTGCATGGCATGCCTATCACCATTACCCCAGGTGAAAAATGTGAACTGCACATGTGAGAGACCTAGTTTGTGTGTTCCTGAAGAGAATCTAATTTCTGATTATCTCAGGTGGAAGTCAGAAGAATGTAATTATTAACTATTATCAGTGTTTATTAATAATTTAAAAACTAACAAAGTCTTTCACAGTCTTTGTAAACATTGTTTTCTATGAGATCATTGCCTGGTGTGAAAAACAGGACCACTGCTTTAAAAATTCTAAAAAATAAGGCCAGAAGTGATGGTGCAGTCCTATAAGCACAGCACTGGGTTAACTGGATCAGGAGAATCTATGCAACTGCAAGACTAGCCTCAGTTACAAAGTCAGTTCAAGGCCAGTCTGCCCTATATAGTGAGACCCTGTCCCCAAAATATAAAAAAATTTAAAATAGTAATTTCATTTGACCTAGGTATATATCACTTTCATATCACTCCCAAGGAGATGAATTGATTATATCACAGGGATATATGCATACTCATACTTATAGCAGCAAAAGTCATAACCTATAAACCATGGGAAGAGCTGAGATTCCCATTAACAGATAATGGATTAAAACCATGTGGTCCCAGCACTTGGGAGGCTGAGGCAGGAGGATGGGTGCGAGTTCGAAACCAGCCTGGGCTACAAAAGTGAGCTCAAGGCCAGCCTGAACTGCATAGCGAGACCCTGTCTCAAAAAGACAAAAAAAAAAAAAAAACCCACAATGTGGCATATATACACAACAGAAAATCATCCATAAAGGATAAATTTGAGCCATTTATAGGAAAATTTATGGATCTTGATACTGTACTCTTAAGTGAATTGAATCATACACCTGTGTTAAATATTACATGGTTCATTTTCTCTAAGAAATCTAATGGATTAATAATTTAAAGAGCAAAATAATGATATGGAAGATGCCCGAGTAGAATGCAGACATAAGGAAGGCTTTTTGCGGAAAGGAGGGAGGGAACAATGATAAAAATGATCAAAATATGACATCTATGAACTATTATCCAAAATCAAGATAATTGCTACATGTTATAGATATATCCTTTGATACTAAATTTTAAAAGGACAAATTCATTTCACACCAGGTATGGTGGTGCACACTTTGGTTGAGACAGGGTTCCCATATACAATAAACTGCCCAGGCTAAATTCAAGTTCACCATCATCCTATCTCAGATTCCCAGTACTGAAAAAGAATAATAATTCAGTTCGCAGACAAGCTCTAATAATTCTAAATTTGTGTTTACCTACAAAGACAGTATGAAAACATATAGAGAAAAATATGTCCAAATAGAAATATACTCCTCGACCGTCATAGGTGGGATATTTGAATATATCACACAAGGTAATTGATAAAATTGATGATGATACAGATCTATGTACTTTTTCCTTCAAATTGCCAAATAGTAAGTATTTTAGATTTTTTAGACTATATAACGTAGTTATCTGTATCTGTGAAGTGCAAATTCAGCCTTAGATATGCTAAAATGAACTGAGTGTAGTTATTCCCAATAAAACTTTATGAAGTTGAACATTGACATTGATCATTGTCCAGTTGTACTGGACATTGAAATGCGAACCTCCCATCATTTTCATGATTCACGAATATTTTTAAATATTTTTTTTGCACAGGAAGTGTCTACAGGGTGTTTAGAGTCTCACTACTAGGTCAGAATCAGTGATCTGCCTGTTTATAGGCTCCCAAGAGCTGGGATTACAGATTGGCACCACCACATCCTGTCTCAATTGCTGGCTCAGCGTGCCCTGGGGGCAGGGCTAGCACTGCAGGCTGGAGGATGGATTTCCAGCCCCTGTACCTGCTTCCAGGCCCTTTAATCTGCTGAGCTATTTCACCGGCCCATGCTTTCTTAAGTTTTGACCATTTACAAAATGAAAACTTTGTAGCTCACAGTCCAAAAATACTCAGTAGACCAAATTGACTCACAAATTATAGTATGCCAATATACTTAGCAATTACATAATACATTTTATTCTCAAGAATATATGAAAAATAGCAAATTTGTCACTTTTTATTATATAAAAGAAAGGCCTGTGTGTCTAATGTAATCTGTAGAATGCAGACTATATATTCTCTTTCTTCAGTGGTTTATTCCATGCAGGGAATGACTCAGTTCTCAGAAGCTCCTTTCTTTATGGTGACCAGCATCGTTGCTCAACTTCTTGTGCTTCCTCTTGATGCAGATGTGCATGGCCACACTTTTCTTGATGAACTTGAGGGCCCATTTGTCCTTGGAGATGTTGAGCAATTCCATGGCACGCCATTTATAGGAGGCAATACCATACACTTACTTGATTGTGTCCTGCATGAACCTGGCATGCTTAATGGGGCTTCGATAGCATGAGAAGCTGTGTCTTGGTTTGTTCATGTTCTTAGTCACCTTATGGTCCTTATTGATGGCTATAGCCTGAGCCTATAGCTCAGAGCCAAGATTGCTACTCTGCCATGGTCATTGGGACAGAAGCACTGGTGACTCTCCGGGTGTTTGTAACTTCTGTCAACTAAGAAGTGAGAACATTACTTTTACAACAGAACATTTTGGAAAAATTTCAAATGTAAATAAATATTCATAGACTTAAAATTATATTTGATGTTTGACAATAGTGTCAAAGAGGAAATCACTTAAAACTTGTGAAATCAAGTAAATAATGCTTACACATTCATAACATTATAAATTTATATTGAAAGCCAAAGGTTTAAGTGAGCTGTGTCAAATTCTAAGGATTATCAGAAAACAGAAATGAGAAAAAATGAATTAAGGAGTTAATGAGGCAGTAAGAACTAAAATAGAATCAACAAAGCCAAAACTTACTTGTAATAAAAGATTAATAAAGTCAAAAATACTATGTTATGGGGGATGAAGAGTGATGAATATTATTAATTTAAAAGAACAGATATAAAGTGATTTCTATTGGCACTGACACACACAATTTAAAGAAAAACATTTAATTTAGCTCATGGTTTTGAGGGTGTCAGTCCTTGGTACAAATATCATGGAAGAAGTGAGTGGTAGAACAAATCAGATTAGTTGATTGCTGCGGGAAAGTTTCATCCTCATGACTCACTCAGAAACCCTCAGGAGTGTGCTTTTCTAAACCCCTCCGAGTTTCCTTTGCCAGTCAAATTGACAATAAAGTTTAAGCACCATACCTCACCCCTTGTCAACATAACACCCAAATATATCTCTTAAACAATGGTTTTTAGATAAAGACAATACCAAGTTTATGATTCTGACTAACTTGATCACTTGCTTTGCTCATGACTAGAACACAGTAATTCACCCCCAAAGTGGCCTCATTTTTATGATTTTTGAGAAGCCCTAGTCATTGTCTCTTCTAAAACCCAAGACAAACTCTAACCTATGAGCCTCTGTTAAAATATTTATTTATTTATTTTTAATTACAAAGTCTCACTCTGCAGATTGGGCTCGTGGTGATCCTTCTGTTTTCAGCCTTCCCAGAGGTGGGATTATAGGGGTGCACCACCAGGAGTGGCTTAGACTCTGTTGCCCACTCAGCGCAGCTCAGTGCACCCTGGGCATGGCTGGCATGGCATGTGGTCCCTCAACGTTCCAATGAAAGCATTTTGTCTTCCATACTATCTTGCTGCCCCCAAAATAATTTTTAATACTTAATACATGTAATGACATAGAATAGCCATTCCCATTTCAAGAGAAAGGAATAGGGGGATAGAATAGTCTCTCTTTTTGTTGCACAGATAGCCTTTCTCTTGGAGTTGGACCACTGTCAAGGTGAGGATTTCCTTAGCAAACATTCTAAATCCCCAACATCTCCCACTTCATAGGCTATGGACTTCTCCTGTGCCTTCACTCCCACAGCTGCATGCATCTCCCAGATATCATAGGATGTCTGGATGGAAGCCTGTCTGACCTGACAAATAATACATTCTGCGTGCCAGTAAGACCAACACTATATAGAGGACAATAAGAACAACAGTGTTGTTCTTGTTTGGAGGAGGTCCTCTTTGATTGTAGCTTTAGCGACAGTGAATGCATTCTAGGGAATCAGTTCTTTAGGAGAGGCTTCAAGAGCAGAGGTCCCCCTCTACTGTCAAGTGAAAGTTTTCTAGATTTTGCATATTTGACTCTGTTATATGTGAGGTCTTGCTGATTTCTGAGATGTCTTCAAAGCATTGATTTTCCTGTGCGTGCATAAAATAACTGGTTTCTTTTTAATAGTACTAGTCTCTGGAGCATCCATACTTCTTTTACCCCAAGTTTACATATAGATACTTCTGGTCCAAAATTTTAAGTTTTTCAAACTGTTCTGCTATTGAGACTAATTATAAAACTGTATCAAAGCAACCAGCAATACTGTTGCCACACCCTGAATGTTGGGCTATCTTCAAATTTCTTCCATCAGATCGATTTGCCTGCTGCTTTAAATTTTAATATCCTGGGGCCCGGCGGGATGGCTCAGTGGTCTAAAGCGCCTGCTTGGGGAAGCTTGGGTGGCTTCAGGGACCGCAGTTCGATCCCCGGCACCACATGCTGCGCCAGCCCTGCCCTCGGCGCAGGCTGAGCCAGCCATAAAAATGAGTCAATAAACAAAGTTCTGAAACAAGAATAAAAATAATAAATAAAATAAAAAATTCTTTAAAATAAATAAATAAATTTTAATATCCTGCAAGGCCTTAGGACATGGATATAGTTTAAAAATGTTTTTTTTCCAAGAGTATAACACTAACAGCCTCTGCTCTAATTGTCAATAAAACTTTTGCCCTCAATGGAAACTTCCTAAGTCTCGTATTTATTGCTATCATCTTTCTCGTTGTCTGAGTTCCAACCAGAATTTTCTAGGGCTGGGGAGATAGCAACATGGTACAAGTGCCTACCTGGCAAGTGCAAGGTCATGAGTTGTTCAAACCCCAGTTATCCCCCCCAAAAAATAACAATAATTTCTATCATATTTGCTTATAGAGTTTGAGGCTTTCTCTAAAGGAAATTATATAGGAAAATATAAATTCATATGTGTAGAACTAAAAAAAATAGAAAAAAAATAACAGTTGGTTCAATCTACTGGCATCCTAAACTCTAATACTCATAAACACCTTTGGACTTTACCAGTTGAATACACATTTACTGAATTTTCTTAACAGATGCTAAGCATCTATGTGGTAATAAGATGGACCTACATAATGTCAAAAGCTTCTAAATTTTATTGCCATTTCACTGAAATTATAATCACTACTGTTATATGTTAGCCATTTTTCATGTCTTACTGGGGAAAATATTTCTTTTTATTTTACAGTTCATGCATCAGTTATACAAGTTCATGAGATATTTATGTTATAGTATCTAGCTTCTATTCTCTTGACTATTACATGTTACTACTGAAATCTAGCATTTCAGAAATTCATGAATTTGAGACATATGCATTATCATTCTACTCATTCTTCAAGAGCAACATAATATAGTAGAGAAATTCACCAAGTTGATTGTAATGGGTCGCCGCATCATTTATTTTATAATCCCCTGATAAGGTGAAATTTACTATAAAGCTAAAAATCTTTGATCTTTTGAATCATTATATCATTTGTTTTCATTTTTTATGAGCAGAATAAATTTATTGAGGGGAACAAAGCTGCTGTCCAAGAGAGGGACAGAAGGTGGGCCCTGTAAAACTATGTGGTGAGGTGGGTCTAATGTGGTGGAGAACATGAGAACTCGATTAGGTGGGTATGAGGTGGGATAAAACTATGGTCTGCCAATGAGATTTTAAGCACCATTGCTCAGGTAAAATTGAATAAATCAAGTACCAAAGTGAGTACTTGAAGTGAGCCACACAAGTGGGCCCGAACATGGGACAGTGTTTCTTCCTGTTTGGGGTGGAGTTAGTGACTCATTTGGGCTCTTTCAAGGTGATTGATACCTATTTAGAATATCAACCCCTGATGCCCATTCCTTGATGTCTGGCCCATATTATTTACATTAAAGTTTTCATCAAAGCTGGACTTGGGGGGCCCGGTGGGATGGGTCAGTGGTCTAAAGCGCCTGCTTGGGAAAGCTTGGGCGGCTTCAGGGACCGCAGTTGGATCCCCGGCACCACATGCTGCGCCAGAGCTGCCCTAGGGCGGGCTGAGCCGGCCATAAAAATGAGTGAATAAACAAATAAAGGTTCTGAAACAAGAAATAAATAAATAAATAATTTTTAAAAAGCTGGACTTGGCTAATGGCATGAGCATGCAAATTCTTTCCCTTTTTACTTTTTCTTGTTAATTTTGTAAATTATCTCTATTAGAATATTCTTTTCAATCACAGTATCTTTGATTTCTTTACTGGAAGGAATAGGTATTCAGCAGATCCAGTATATCCTACTATATAGCATTCTCTATTCTTGATGCAATTTTAGTACCTGCTACAAGTAGGCCATGCATTTTGTCCTCCTGTGAAACAATATTAGAATCACTACCCCCCTCGTTCACCATTTAGTTTTCTTCAATGTGTATGTCATTGCTTTAATATGACCTCCTCTTTCAGTGTAATATCATTCAATGTGAAATGTTACTAACTTACCTTTTCCTCACAATAATTTCGGCATCAGTTCATTTCACTTGTTTCTACATTTAAAATCATCAATTAGAAGGAATCATTGTAGAATTTTAGGAATTTCTGGCCTTACTGCCACTTTCCTTGACCAAGGCTCAATCTTTATACTACTACTTTGAGGTACATTAATAAAAGTTACACAAACAAACATCTGAAACAGCATCCCAGATGAAGGTCAAGGGATTAATAACCTACATAGGTATCTATTATCTTAAAAGAGCCTAGGGCCGGGGATGTAGCTCAGTGGCACAGCACCTGCCTACCAAGCGCAAGGCCCAGAGTTTGATTCCTGGTACCAAAAAACAAAATAGTAGAAAGACCAAAGAAAGTCCCTTTGGGGGGGGGGCTTTGGGGCCAGGAAGGATGGTTCAGTGGTCTAAAGCGCCCGCCTAGCAAAGCTTGGGTGGCTGCAGGGACCGTGGTTCAATCCCCAGCACCACATGCTGCGCCAGACCAGCCCTCAGGGCAGGCTGAACGGGCCATAAAAATAAAACAAACAAAAGTTCTGAAACAAGAACTTATAAATAAATAAATAGCCTAAATGAGTCAGTAACCCAACTCCCAATAGGAAGAGACCCTGTTCCATATTCATGCCCTCTTGCTGCCTCAATCCCTTTCCCACTCAGTATTGGCTTTTTTATTTTATTTTATTTTATTTTATTTTATTTTTTCTTGTTTCAGAACTTCTGTTTGTTTGTTTATTTATTCATTTTTATGGCCGGCTCAGCCTGCCCTGAGGGTAGGGCTGGTGCAGCATGTGGTGCCGGGGATCGAACCGTGGTCCCTGCAAGCCGCCTAAGCTTTCCTAAGCAGGTGCTTTAGACTACTGAGCCATCCTGCGGTATTGGCTTTAATCAATTTTACCTGAGCAATGGTGCTTGTAACCTCATTGTTTGCCCATAATTTTGTCCCAGATCATGCCCACCAAAGGGAGTTTCCATGGTTTCCGCCTTAGACCCACCCCACTGCATGGTTTTGCACTATAAAAGTCCCTGGAAAAGAGAGCTTTCTGGGGACCCCCACGCAGGATCCCCCTCCTCCTCTCGGACATGAGCTTTCTTTCCCTCAATAAATATGTTCTGCTCATTAAAAAAAGAATATAAGAACTAAGTATTACAATTATTACTTTTATTATTGCAGAAAATTATATTATTTTTTGATTTCAGAGCGCTGGGGATTTGGCTCAGTGGTAGAACACTTGCCTAGCAAGCTGGAAGCCCTGGATTGGGTCCTCGGCACCAAAAAAAAAAAAAAAAAAAAACTCCCCTGTTTATTTGATGTCAACCTTAGCTAAACCTAAGGAAGTGGTACACAGATAACTAGCTTAAAATATGAAAACATAATGCAAATAAAAAACACAGCATACATTTTAGATCTAAAGAAATGCAAAATTTTACATGGAACTAGAAAAAGACCTTAAATAGCAAAAGCAATGTTCAGCAACACAGCAAAGCAGGTGGCATAACAGTACGAGACTTAAAACAATACTACAAAGCCAGTGTTAAAAGTACTTTGGTACTGAAACAGAAGCAGACACATAGGTAGGTCCATGAAAAAGAAGTGAGGTTTGTAGTAATATTGTCTGGACAAGATATCATGTCTGCATCATGTCCTCTGAATGACTACTATGAAGATAATACTGTGCAATGTATTATTTATTATAACTGTTCTCCTAACCTGTTTTTAAACTGTTTCATTGATATTTTATCTTTTTTCTCATTAAAATACATGAAAAAATATTTTTTAAAAAAGAGGGCTGGCAAGATAGCTCAGCTGTCTAAAACACCTACTTAGACAAGCTTAAGCAAACTAAGGGAGCAGGACTGTGGTTTAATCCCCAGCACCACGTGCTGTGCCAGCCCTATGCCCAGGGTGGGCTGAGCATAATTTTTTTTGAGCATAATATTAAAAGAAGAAAAGAAAAATAAGTGAGGATACAGAAACCTCCCCAAATAAATTGAACTCTTTGATCTTTTCATTAAACTCTTTTGATCTACTGGACCCTGAGGGTCCAGTAGCATATGTTGGTGGAAAGATAGCCTATTCATATTTAACAAATGACACTGGGAAAACTGACTGTAGAAAAACAAAACTGGAAACAATTTTGTACCCAGATTGATGGACCCTGAAAAACTACCTTTGAAAATTAAGGGTGAGGTAAAATACTTCAATGAAAAGAATTACTAAATAAACTCATGACCACCAATCCAAAGCTACAAAGATTTTTGAAAGATATTCTAGACAGAGAAGAAGATGAACATAAGTGCAACAAAAACAACAGAAAGAAATCATCAAGCAGGGCAATCAATTAAACATAGACAAAAAGGAAGAAAACAACAGCAGTAAAATAACATGACAAATATAAGCCAGTATATATCAGTTAAAACCATCAATGTAAATGGGCTCAGTTCACCAATTAAAAGAAATAGATTAGCAGAGTGACCTAAGAAACAAATAGTGGGTCTGGGGAGATAGCTCAGTAGAATAAATGCTTGCCTGGCCAGTGCAAGGTCCTGAGTTCAATCCCCAGTCCCTTAAGAAAAAAAAAAAAAAAAAAAAGAAAGAAACAAATAGTATCAAGTACAAAAATGTGATTGTAGTATCAGAGAAGTGGGAAGAAGCTAGAAAGGAAAATAGATTTTAAAAAGTTGTACTGGGGGCCCGGCAGAATGGCTCAGTGGTCTAAAGTGACTGCTTAGGAAAGCTTAGGCAGCTTCAGGGACTGTGGTTCCATCCCCAGCACCACATGCTGCGCCAGCCCTGCCCTCAGGGCAGGCTGAGCCGGCCATAAAAATAAATAAATAAGCAAACAAACAAAAGTTCTCAAACAAGAAAAAAATAAAATAAAAATTCTTTTTTAAAAAAAGTTGTACTATGTACATGTAACCACTTCCCAAGATGATTATCAAATGCATGAATTACAAACATGCACTAATAAAATAAAATCAAGAAAAAATTGAAAACAAAACCGACATAAGATAATGTGCCATTACTAATTTCAGTATTGAGATGAAGAACTTTCAGTCTCGTCCTTGGTAATTTATGAGTACAGGGTTATCATACATATGAGAAAATTAAGAAATATTATGAAGAACACTCAAGAAAATATGACCTACATTAATTCCATTATCCCCACTGCAGTTTTTCTCATTGGCTACAGTTTTATTCGGATGTTTCTGTCTTTATCTTGTTAGATGCCATTTCAGGGGACCACAAAAATAGAACAAGGCCTGATCTTTGCCTTTGAGGTAGCTCTGGAAGCTTACTTAGTATAGAAATGATACTATGTTATATGATTCAGACAATGATGGTAGAATTATTACATTGCATGTTTCAGACAATTGTGATAGGAGCATATGGCCTGGGACCATTAGAATGTATCGTATGGTTTGGAAGGGTTTGTCCTTCAAATATGTGTTACATGGTATTACTATTTCAAACACAGTAATATAGAACAGCACTAGTCATGTCTTACAGAACCCATCCTTCATTAAGGCCAAATGGTTAAGAAAATGTAATATTAAAATACATGCTAAACAGAGCTGGGCATGGTGGTGCATGCCTGTAATGCCAGCACTCGGGAGGCTGAGGCAGGAGGATCAGTGAGAGTTCGAGACCAGCCTGGGCTACAAAAGTGAGCTCAAGGCCAGCCTGAACTGCGTAGTGAGACCCTGTCTCAAAAACACACACACAAAAGAAATACATGCTGAACAATACTTTAATATAGATATAGTTGAAGGTGAGTTTATTGTTTTGTAATGGAATGCAATAGAACGGAAACATAAAGGAGATGTCTTATTTTCACATGTGCTTAAGGAGTGAATAGAAAACTAAAATTGAACACAAGTAATAAGAATAAAGTAATGAAAATTTATTAAAAGTGTTACTTAACCACTGATGAAGTCTTATGACATGGATTAAAATATACTATTCTCAGGCAAATTTACATAGCTTTTATATTTTTACAGAGGATTTAATTAAATAACCATTTTGTGCCTTTTATATGTGAATATTTAAAAATATATTAGTTTTTCTTTGTTCCATTCTAGAAAAATGTTTGTCAAAGGAATTATTAAAAAGTCCTCATTGATGCTGCAGAACAAAGTTCAGTAAGTGAATATCCTGTAGTGCACAGAGATTCTATATGCTGGGGATGGTTAGGTGTTTTATTCTGTCACTGTCTTGTCAAATGTCAGTTTATAATTAATTCTTCTTGTTAGAAAGATCTTATCCACATGGATTTCCAAATATTCAGTTGAGTCAGAAGAGAAAAAGCGAAGGATCTTTGACACTGGAAATAAAAGGCAGATAATATCTAACTTTTTTTTTCAACATTTCTCAGAATAAGTGAAACATTTAACAAATATCTTGGAAGCCATCAAGAGATCAAAAGGCATTACATGTATAGACTATAACATTGTATGTATCTACATTTCCGTATTTTAATACCTTAGAAACCCATGTATACAAAGAAAATGGAAATATTCTCAATGCAGCACATATCATTTTATGCCAGCATATATATATATATATATATATATATATATATATATATAGTATATTGTATATACCAGCACATATATATATATTAGTCTTCTTTGTGTGTGTGCAGGGTTTCCCCACACATCTGAGACTCAGCGCTCCTCCTGATTTCTGCCTCCCTAGTGCTGGGATTACAGGTGTGCACCACCATGCCCAGACTCCATTACCAGCTCAGTGTGCTTGAAGGTGAGGCTGGCTCAGCATGCAGTGCCAGGGACCAAGCCGTGGCCCCTATACTTACATAAGCAAATGCGTAGTCTGGTGATCTTTGCCAACCCTTAATTTTATATTAATCAATTTCACCCATTTGCCTTTGACATTGTAACTTACAATATTTTTCTTCCTTATTGCTATTTGTCGTTTATGTTTCAGGCTGAAGTTCCACCTCTATTGTATAGTTCTTCTTCACTTTTTAATTGCTATACTCTTCCCTTTGCTCTGAATGTATTTATAGTACTGGGGGTTCAGTTATACTTTCCTTATGTTGCTTTCTATATTCTTGTTCTGATGTGCTTTACTATCTTGCCTGCTCCTATGGAACTGGGTACTTCTCTGAACCTCTGCTTCTCTATCTCATGAGGATGAGGATATGGCCATCTTAGGGGTTATGTGAAAGATTAAATGAGATAAATCATGTTTATTGCTTTGAACAGAGTCTGGCACACAGTAAATACCTGATAGTATTTAGCCTTTATTGTCATGTGCTGCTACAGCCTGCACAGCTCTCAGACTTCCCAGGGTGAGGACCATGAAGGGCAGTGAGAAGATGAAGAAATGAAGACAAGATCTAGAAAGCTGGAATCAACTGCAGCCCTCTCTCCAGATGGGAGAAAATGAACTATGTAACCACCTCAGTGCATTTATTTATATATTTGGCAGGTTGATGTCACACGACACCCTTCTGCATAGTAACCTGTGCTTAGATTGCCCTGGAGGATTGGAGTTCTTTTTTTTTTTTCTAATTTTATTTATTTTATTTTTTTTTCTTGTTTCAGAACTTTTGTTTGTTTGTTTATTTTTATGGCCGACTCAGCCTGCCCTGAGGGCAGGGCTGGCGCAGCATGTGGTGCTGGGGATCGAACCCCAGTCCCTGCAGCCACCTAAGCTTTCCTAAGCAGGCGCTTTAGACCACCGAGCCATCCTGCTGGGCCCAGGATTGGTGTTCTTAAGACTACAGCAACTTATTCACGTGGCTTGCCTTAAGTGCTCTTTGTTTTTGAGACTGGCCTTGCCCCAGTGCTGCACATGTGATCCATCTCCAACTTATTTGCTCCATAAATGTTTAGCATTTGATAGCTTAAACTTTATTGTAATTCTATACTCTAAAAGAATACCGTGTACCAGTACTATGCTACATGTAGAACAATGTACTTGAAAACACCTCAGGCTTTGTCCACAGAAGTGAAACAACTTGTTAGATAATGAAAACATATTCAACTAGTGGCTTTCTCTCAGTGGTTCTCAGCTTGTGGGTCGCGAACTCAGTGGGGGTCAAATGACCAAAGCACAGGGGTCGCCTAAAGTCATCACAAATCATAACTATAGCAAAATTACAGTTTTGAAGTAGTCACCAAAATTATTTTTTGGTTTGGGGTCACCGCAACATGAGGAACTGTATTGCGGGGTCATGGCATTAGAAAAGTTGAGAACCACTGCTCTGCATGGAATTGATCACTAGCTTGAATTATATAAATGAAATAACTGCCTATTTAGGTGTGCTGACATCCAATTTGGATAATATATAAATTTCCACAAATATCACTGCTATGGAAATGAAGGATAAAATCATGATGATGACACATTTAGATATAATTGCCACTTATCTCAGAAACCCCCATTTTGACAGTTATTTTAAAATTTATTAACTTAAAGATTCTCTAGTTTGATTAAATCCTTGGGATTATGTGCATGGGACGAAATTCAATCTGTTTTCATCCTTTCATTAGTTCTCTTTAAGTGCCAAGTGCATGGACCAATACTTGCTCTCCTTTTTCTTCTGCTGTTGTGATCTTTCAAGTTACAGAAAGGCATTAAGAAAAGGCTTGAAAAGCACAGGCAGTATCTGCCTCACAGGCACTAATGTTAATATGATGCATTTTGCTTGGCAAAGCAGCACTAGTTACATGCAGATCTTTAGACTCATGTTGTCTTATATGGTATTCTCCATATTTTCACCTCAAAATTTGATGAAAATAAATGCATTCTCTGTTGAAAAGGGCTTCACTTACTGTCCAGACTGTAATTGCTGCAGCCTATGTGAAAATATCTTACTCAGCAATCAAAGCTACTCAGAAGGTGGCCATTTCCACAGGAAATAGTACTTCAGGGACATGAGTCAATGCCATTTCTGGAAAGGTCAAAGGATAATATGGGTTTATTGAAAATGTGACTCAGCATGATTTGTGCTTCTAGTAAATTGGCAAGATGGGATGGTAGCAATAAATGCTTTATTTGAAATTTATACCCTGATTTCTTCAGAAGGCTTTGAGGAAAACTGAAAATAATGCCAAATACAGGAACATTTGAGAAGGAAAACATATATTCTATTCTATAATGAGTAGAGTTATGACATTCCAAACTATAAAATTGTTTCTTCTTTAATCAGTAAGATATTTTCTTTTCTTTGTACTCTGTCTTTATTTTTGGTTCCACCCCTCAGTGCTGAGAAATGTTACCCCTGAGCTATGTCGCTCCATTCTAAACAGAGTGCCTGGAGACGTGGTTTGACCCTACTGTATTATACAGAGCAGCTCTCAGCTTATTTGTGATAGCAGTGAAATGTGTGTGAAGTATACATATGACTCTCAGTGAATCATTCATTACCTAAATGATATGTTTCTCCCCAGGCAATAAGTATTTTAGCATAGAAACTCAGTAAAGTGTGTCTGACAAATTTTGAAGACAATTAGTAGAAAGTCTTGCCAACCAAAAATGTAGTGCTAACACCTTTGCAAGCATTCATAAAGATCTAATATCAAGCTCTAACTTTAAAGATTTGATAAAGTAAGTTCTATTGTTTTAAGTGTTTTTTTCCTAAAGTGAAGAGTTAAAACTTTCATAGTTTTGGCTTTTGTGGTCTTACGCTGTATACTTGCTATCTGTTGTGGTACTGGAACATTTCCAATATGCCTACACGTCTTAGCAAATGTTACCATTGCTATCACATTAACTCAGAATTTTCATCATCTTCAAGTTATTTTTTATGTATATAGTACAGGATCTACAGGTTCTCACTGCTAGATCAGAGCCTAGTGATCTGCCTGTTTTCAGCCTCCCAAGTGCTGGAATTACAGACACGTACCACCATGTCCATTCTCAATTGCCATCTCAACACGCCCCGGGGACAGAGCTGGTATGGCACACTGGGGATTAAACCCCGGTCCCTGTGTCTGCCTAAGCAGGCACTTTAATCTACTGAGCTACCTGGCTGGCCCTCAAGTCTGTATAAATTGCTTTTAAGTTGACATCTGTCATCAACATGCTTAGGTAGCAATTTACAAGGTAACTTAACTGATCAATGTTAAATTTTCTACTTGTTCACTAAACAGTAATAATTTGGGGGTAGTTTAACGTTAGGAGCTTATTTCTTTTATGTGTAAATGAATTAGTGGACACTGTTATTTCCAAATAATGATAATTCTTCACACAGAACTGAATGTAGTATTTTGTTTGTGTGTGTGTGTGTGTGTGTGTGTGTGTGTGTGTGTGTGTGTGTGTATATATATATACGTATATATATATATATACGTATATATATATATACGTATATATATATATATATACGTATATATATATATATATACACGTATATATATATCAAAGCCTGATTTCATAGGAACTTTGCTGCATTTTATTATGATATTATTGGTTAAATGCATGAAAATTGTAAGGTTTTCTCTGCACATGATATTTAATCTTAATGAAATGTGATGGAGAAGGTGCTGCATCATTATTACTGCTTTAAGTAATGCAACTGCAAATTTGTTGTGGTTTTGTAGATCTTAAATATAAAAAGATTTTCTCTACTCATATTAAAATGGCTTCTTAGAACTTTTAGAAACTAGGTTTAGCAAAATCAGTTTAATAAAAATTATCCTTTCTTTTCAGTTGTGTGTCTAAATTTTTACTGAATAGATGCATGTTCTTTTCTGATGCAGAACCATAAAATTTCCATCATACAAAGGAAGTGTTGATACTATTTCCACATATTTAGGGTAATAAAGAGAACTGCTCCAAGCTAACTACAAAAGAAGTATTCGTAGTGGCTTATATTGCTCTCACTTATTACTTTATTATTCTTTTCCTGTCTAGTTGGAAAGCCAGGTGGTATGATTCCTGTCCAAAGGAAAGATCTTGTCCAACTGAATAAAAGATACCACAGATCAATTCAAAGATGACTCAGAAAAGTAACCATATGTTCAATATGATTTTTAACTCTTCATCATGTACTGCTTATTCCCACAAGCTAAAGTGAGTGGGAATAAGTTAAATATGAGTTTGTCTCTGGGTTATAAGGACAGGTTGAATACCTGATTACAGTCATAGTGACACAGTAAGTGGATGGTAGGCAGATTATATGTACTTTCCCCAAAAAATATCCAGTGTTCTTTAACAAAGGTAGTGTATAGGGAAGGTATTTCCTCTACTACTTCTTCTCTTATAATTAATTCAGTGTATTTGTACTGAGATATAAAAAATTGAAAGCAAATAAATCATAGTAATTGGCATTCTTATCATTATTTGCTACCTAATAGTGTAGCATCATTAAGTTTTCCATTTTGTAGACTTTTAAATAATAACTCTTCACTTATAATCCCAAAGAAGACTCAATGAATGTGAATGGCCCAATGTGCCATCATAACTGGGAGGCCACCTAAGAATGTCAGTGTACCTGCTGCTGGGAGTAAGCAAAATGTAGAGGAGAATGAGGAATCATAGTATTGAACATGTTTTTAATTTTCTGAGAAACTTTTACATTTGTGTGTGACATTTTTTATTTCATTGCACAACATATTCTCTTGGAACAGATATTATTCCTGGTCTTTATATTTTCACTCCAAGATATTGGAAATACTTTTAAGTTTAGAAGAGAAACATGAATAGATGTTCAAATTGTTTACCATAGAATTGTTCGTATTTGAATATCCTCTGTCTTCATTGAATTTGAAAAGTGAATTCTAAAATTAGTTTTGACCATGTATCTCCCAACTCAGACCAATTATTTAAACTTATTGCATCATGATGGTGTTTTCTTTTTCATGTTATTATAAATGCCATCGATTTTACTGGCATATTTTTCTGGTTTTTTTTTTTCCATGTTTCCTTTGGTCCTTAAGAAATTGAAAGCATTATTTATAGTCTCCTGATCTAGTTGATTCTTTAGCTAGTAAATTTTTTATTCTTGGTTTTTCTTTTCCTTTTCTCTGTTTTTTTAAAATTATGTTTTTGGTATAGGGCCTTACCACATGGCCCAGATGCATAGTGATCCTCTTGTTTTTATTGTCTCCTGTGCTGGGATGGTGTGTGAAACCATGTTTGGTTTCAGTGGGCTTTGCACACCTGGTGCATGGCCAGTGCAGCATGTGGTGCTGGTAATTAAACCCTAGTCCTTGCAATTGCCTAAGCAGGCACTATGTCCACAGAGCTTTCTTACATACCCTTACTCCCATTTTTTTTCAAAATAGAAGCAATTTGACTATTACCCGTGATATATTCTGTCTCTCAGACATTTCTTTTTTACTAGGCAATTACAGGTTGTCTAATTAGTCACCAGTGAATTATTTTTCCTATATCACCGAAATCTATGTTATTGTGCATAAAAATAGGGATTGATATGTATGTCGTAATAATAGCAAGTTGTAATGATTTTTCCATGTTGAAAAGGATCATGTGTAAATAAAAATTTGAATGTTATCTTTCCTTTTGTGGTTTGAAAATCACAGAAAGTATTAATATTTTACTGAGCCATTATTGCATTCTTCCTTATTTGTATCATTCAAATAAAACTTTATAATATTTTATATATCATTTACCTGCCCTTGGGATAGGTTTGTGGAAGTGTGTTCCTAACAATGGTAGTATCCCTTCTGATACGTTGCATGGCTGTCCAATGACAGGGAAACACACCTGCATTCAGGATTGTTTTACTTTAGAAAATGCGAAGGAAGTCAATGGATTCTAACGTGCCAGTTCTGCTGATAACCCAATACTACCATGGAATATTGGACTATGCATACAACTACTTTCTCTTAGCTCAATGAGAAGAAATATTTGTACCAGTAGTGTTTAGAAAAGTTATCATGTCTTCATGCTGTACTCTGAACAACTACTATGAAGACAACAATATGCATTGTACTAATTCTTGTGCCTGTCCTACTAACGTGTTTTGAAACTATCTCTGTTATTTCTTATTAAAGTAATAAAATTATTTAAAAGATCAAAAATGTGCTGATCTCCATAGAAAATCATAAGTTACAATGTATCTTTCAAAACATATAAGGTAACTTAAAGATTATAAAAATAAATAGAAATTATGTTCAAGAATTCTAAAAACAGCAGCGGACCAAGAGTGAAAGAAGACATTTAAAGTACTCAGTAAGGCAAATATATTATGTGATACATTCTTTGAAATCAGTAGCACTTGAAAGACTTGAATTGCAAAATATTTCTGAAGGTTTTATTCCAAAAGGAATCTACTCTCGATGAAATTTAAGGACACTGTTTTATAGAAATTGTAATCACAGTAGGGATGCAGGCCTGTCATAATAGATTATCTAGGGTCTACTAGAGAAGAAATATTTAACAAGAATATTTGTCCTTTATTAACCCTATGGGTGTTCAATACTCATCTGCTTTCTCACCCTCTCTTGAGCAATCTAAGTCTGTAGACATCCTACTTTTGGTAATAGTCAGTGCCTTACTGTTTATTTGTAGACTTTCAGTACATTAGTAAACCTAAGTTATTAAGAAATCTGGGAAAAGGAAGATTTCATTTTGTACATATGTAAAAATCAGCAGTCAGTGGACCGAATAAGTTGCACAAATCCATCAAAGGAAAATTCAGAGGAGAGGTACACATGAAACAAAGACAGGGTATGAGTCAGAATCAGACCACAACAAGAAGTTAAGACAGTAACCAAAATAGCCTCAGGATATAAGAAATCCTGAAAGTGACAAGCAAAATATTGGGATTCAGCCTTCCAACATGTAGGATTCAGAGGGGCTCCCTAGAGGATTACCGATGTCAATGAAATGCTAGTGTTCACATTCAGAATGAGGTCCAAAAGGAAAGGCTATAATTATTAACTCAAATTAATAATGAGTCCATCAATCAGTATTTCAAGTATTTCCTTATTATTAAGCTAACAGGTACTGAGCAACCACCTTCAGTCAGCCAATTCAACAGCTCTGTGGAATACAGAAATTTATACGATAGGATCTCTTTCTACCAAAAACTCAGAGTACAGTGAGTAAGACAATAAAGAAAGTTCATAATTATAAAAGTTTTTAAGGGCTATGACAAAAATATTCAATAAAGGTTGCAGGAGAGAAAAAGAAGATCATATGTATTTCATGTAAATACAAAGTATTGGTCAGATATAAACAAAGCTAAAAATGACTTTAAATTGAGCTATACTTTGTGTTGAATTTTCAAAATTAAGAAAAATTGGCCAGATGGATGAAGAGAACATTAGAAATAACAAAAAGAACATTGAGGGAGATATGCATGGCTTCTTAAAAAGCCAATGAAAAGGCCAGTTTGGCTAGAATAGAGGAAGGATGAGAAGATATAATAGGAGATGTTAGAAAGGTAAACAAATGTCAGCTTGCAAAGGGCATTTGTAGGATATACTAGGGTGTCTGAGCGTTACCTTGGAAACTGCAGGAAACCACTGAAGGATACTGAGTAGAGCGTGATATAATTAAATTTCCATTTTAGAAAAAGTGAAACTGGCAGCTGTGTCATAAGTACTATAATAAAGGCAAGCAATGGAGCTGAAGAGTACACGAGAGGTATACAGAGAAGTGCATTTAACCCACTTAGTAATTGACAGGGGAAATAAGCTCACACAGCTGGCACACACATTTGCAGAATACAGAGTTATTTAATTTGAGCCTTTTATTTCTCAGGAAATTTGAATACATTCCAGTTTAAAGGACTATAAGATACTTAGCAGAATGTAGTATGCAAAAGACATATGGATTACAGATGCATCTATAGATTAAAGCTGCATACTGCAGCAAGGGTTCCATTGAGATGAGCAATTTTCCTACTATGTTGTGGATAATGTCAACTAAAAATTGGAGTCTCATAGGGCCTTTGTGACTTTGTTAGGGCATCCTCACTTCTCACCTCACTAGCCATGTCATTATTGAGAATGAGGAATTTCATATCCTCTTTGAGCCTTCTCTGTTCATTCCATGCTAAGAATGGATAAAAGGGCACAAAACTCTAAACAGTCTTTTAATTTGCATTTAAAATTAGATTATATCAATATTAGCCCTTTCCCAGGGCAAGCAGTGGTGTTTGATAATTAATTTGGTGAGCAATGAGGAAAACCTAGTTTGAGAATTTAGCACACAAGAGATTTCAGTTACACCAGTGGTCACAATTTTCCTTGAAAGTAAAATCTAGTCACCATTTGACACAGCTATTGCTTATCTAGCTGTCTTCCCAGAAGAATTCAAGTCACAATGTTACAGTGTTTTATGTATACCTATGTTTATATCAGCACAATTCACAATAGCTAACTATAGGAATCAGACTATATGCCCATGAATAGATAAAATATGTTTTTGTATACACCAGAGTACTTCTCTGCCAGAAAGAAAAATAAACTTGAGGAACTCATAGACAAAAGCATGTAATTTGAAACCATAATGTTAAGTAAAATAAGTAAGACATTACAGTTTAAATATATCATGGCTTCTCTTATATGAGAAATTCAAGCCAGTCATGGTGGCACATGACCTTAATCCCAGCACTCAAGAAGCTGAGGTAGGAACATCACCGCAAGTTTGAGGCCAGCATGAACAACAGAGTGGGAACTTTTATAATTGTAAATAAATACAGAAATGATTAAAAATAGACGAATGATAGATTTTTTTCAAATGGATGGGGAAATAAGAGATGGAAGGAAGCAGAGAAAAGGGAAGGAAATGGGGATGAAAAAATTAGAAGAAAAAAAGGAAGAAAAAAATTGGAAGAAAAAGAATGAAAACAGAGCTTTTAAAAAATGGTAAGTGGAGGGGTGCATTGATGGGATAGCTCAGTTGTCTAAAGAGCCTGCTTGGGCAAACTCAGGTGTAGGGGACCATGGTTCAATCCATAGCACCACAAGCCTCGCCAGATCAGCTCTTAAGGTAGCCATGTACTACTATGACTGGCTTGAATTTCTCATATAAGAGAAACCATGATATATTTAAACTGTAATGTCTGACTTATTTTACTTAACATTATGGTTTCAAATTACATGCTTTTGTCTATGAATTCCTCAAGTTTATTTTTCTTTCTGGCAGAGTAGTACACTTGTATACAAAAACATATAAAAAAGAATCCCACTCCAGTTTCTCTGTACAGGAGCTTGAAAGGCATGAACTACAGGGATGTTTTAGTGAGGCCCTGTACATTCTGTACAGCCTGTCCTAAATTTAAAAAAAAAATGATAAAGGGACTGAGAGTTGGAAGAAGCAGAGAGGAAGGGGAGAGGTAAGGGACAGAAATAAAATAATTAAGGTGGATTATATATGTATGAATTTCCATGATACATGGAATTATTATGTTCTTCAAACATACATTAATATAAATATTTAAAAAGTCATCATCACCTTTTTAGAATTGCAGCCTGACATTTTTCTTCATTTAACAAACATAACTGTTGGTTGCCTTGAGCCCAGCAATGGAGCAAAGCCCCTTGAAAGGAATGAAAAATCTTGTTATTTGCATGCTTGCTTTTCTCATTGGCTAATGTTCACTGACCAAAACTGTATTCAGTAGAAAGGTTAAGGTCGTCATATTCATTCTTTTTTTTTTTTTTTTTGCCTTTTTGAGACAGGGTCTTGCTATGCAGTTCAGGCTGGCCCAGAACTGACTGTTGTAGCCCAGGCTGATCGCAAACTTGCACTGGCATTACAGGTGTGCACCACCACGCCCAGTTGTCATATTCATTCTTTATAAATTATATCCCAGTAAGAATCTAAAATGATTACATTTCTAAGTGTGTAAAAGTGTGTGACTGCTTTTATCACATTCTATAGAGATTTATTAGAATATCAATGATTGATAGAAAATACCAATTCCAAGTTAACTGTAAGATGTTTGATACTCAGAAAGGTAGTGATGTCATGGTCAAGTACCTATGTTATAGAGTAATAGAATCACTAAGCTTTTCTTCTGGCTGGTTAAGAATATAAGTTTAGAGACCAAAAATAGGAGAAAAAGAAGGGCTACAAGGATAGCCAAGACCTTGAAGGCCCTAGCCCTTCAAGGTCAGTGAGGACTCAGGACGTAAGAGAACCTGTGCTATAAACATCCTGTAACTCAGTGTTTCCCCAAATTTTCTGTTCATGGAGATTATGGGGATACAGAGGGAAGGCACTGAAGATACATAGTGTACCTAAGGAGAGTAACCTAGAGAGAAAACATTCTTTCGGACTTTCGCAGAGATCAAACTGGTCAAGCAATGGCCATGACTCATCCAGATGGCTGACACTGACAACAGTTCTACAAAGCACTGTACATGGTTCCAAAGTAAATCCTGAGAGGATCTGACTGACCTTAAGAGATACAAAAGTTACATGTTTTGCTATACTGGTTTTGCTTAAACTTGCCTTTTACCACTCAGCAGAAAAGTTTAACCATAAGACAAAATATAAACCTAGATTAGAAGGCTGAGGTGTAAAAGGTTTAAATCTATAGCTTTCAACATTGCCAGTTTTGCCAGTAACCCACTGCGATTATGGAACATTGGATTATGTATACAACTCCTTTCTCTTAGTTCCATGAGAAGGAATTTTGCTGTACCAATAATGATTTGAAAAGTTACAACATCTATACCCTGTGCTCTATATAACTACTAGGAAGATAACAATATGCACTGTATCAAAAATTGAAATGTACGACTGACTTGTTTTGAAACTGTCACATTGTTACACATTGTTATTTCTTATTAAAAGTAACAAAATAAAAAATCAAAAAAAGAATATAAAATGATTGCAGGAAAAAACAGTGATGTTTATCCCTCAAAATACATTTCACATCATCCCAATGGGTAAAATATATTTAATTCATTATCAAAACAAGATTCCTGAATTATGTGTATCTACTCAAAGACTAGAATGGAGTGGGAAGGTGTAGCAGCATTAATAGATTGTTCTAGCTAGCTAGTTTCAAGAGTTTTAACAGAATAAAGCATTTGGGTGCACAGGCCTATCTGTAAGGAAAAAATCTGTGAAGTTATCAATGGATGACTCAGGGCTTCCTGCCTCTGTAATATGAGTCTGTGATACAGTAGGAGACTGGCAAGAATAAAGTGAGCAGCAGGACATAGTCAGTGAGCTTGGATGCCAGATGCACAGGGCTTTCTCTTGGCACTGTGCTCTAGAGTGACACAACACAAAACTGAGTATTTGAGAGTCTCCAAAAGAGTGGGACTTTGGAACCATACAGGAAAGTCTTAAAATGTTCCTAGAAATTTTATTTAACCTTTCAAGGATTTAGCTTTGAACAAAATGTTAATACAAGTAATTCTGTTTTCTCTGTGTAGACTCTCCATGCCCTAGTCATTTTCGTTGATTCTTTTTACATTTTGTTCATATCTCTGCTAAAACGGTACTTACTCAGAGATCACTTTTTTATCATCTTATCCAAAATAATCACTGTTTACTCCCTTCCATGGATCTTATTTGAAATCCAAAGGCCTATACATTAAGGGTTTGCTGCTATTGCAGGTAATAGAATCTTTAAGAGTTAAGGCCAAGTAGGAAGTGTTTTAGTGACAGAAACCAAGCACTTAAAGTAGATGATTAGCCCTTAGTCTCTTCCTCTTCCTGCATTTTCTACTTCCCAGGCATAAGGCGAGCAGCTTTGTCATACCACATTCCTATTATGATGTTCTGCCTTACCAGTGGCCTATCCCAATGGAAACAGACGATCATGGACTGAAATCTATGAAATCTTTGAGAGAAAATAGAACTTTCTACTTCTGTGATTATTTTAGGTATTTATGGAAACAAAGGAAAGCTGACTAATATACCCTCATGATTATTCTCTGAATTATTTTGTTTTATTCTTCTTTGTAATCTTTATGCTATACTACATAGTAATTGTTTCATCTAGTTAAACTTTCTTCTGCAGATTGTAAACTCCTTGAGGGCTGAGGCTTTTTTGTGTTCTCACTACTCTATCGTGAATGCCTAGAAAACCAATTGACAAATAGAATGTGATCAATAAATATAGGTTAAAATAACATATTAGGGCCTGGGGAGATAGCTCAGTGGAATAAGTGCCTGCCTGGCAAGCCTATGGTGCTGAGTTCAAGCCCTAGTACTGCAAAAAAGAACATATGAATATGTACTGGTAAAAATAAGATAGAGTAATAAATTTAAATTTATTAAGTAATAGTATCCCACAAAAAAGGAAGGAAAAATAGCAAAGAAATAGTGAAGCTTTATCCCAGTTCGAGCTGGCTCTACCTCTTAGTTGGAAAATAACATGGGCCCATTCCTTGAATTAGTATAGATTTACTTAAAAACATATTTGTGTTTTCTAAAATGTGCCATCTGTAACTAATAAATCAAAAATGGTCAAGAAAGTAAGTATAGGCCTACTTATGAATCTCAGTGGTGTTGCCTTCTTATAATTTCTTCCTGTCACCTGGACCACAGAGTTCAAAGAGCCTCAAGAATGAGTCACATGGTCCATTTTATCTATATGATAGATACAGAAAGTTCTTCTTTGCTACATGCTGACATTTGCCAGAACTAGTCTTTTATCCTTCAAGAGATAAATTCTTCACATGATAAAAGATCATCCAATTTTCCACCCATAATCAGGGTTTGATCTCTGTTACTTTTCTTCTTAAAAGAATATCACAGTTTCACCTTTTTTCTAGTGACTTCTACATTTCCAAACATGGCCAAATTTTTTATATAGTCATATCTAATCGTTTCCTTGCACAAATATTTCTTTTTTTTACACTTACTACTTTTATTTTTTATTATTTTTTATGATTTAACATTTTTATTATTTAAATTTAACAATGGTTATATTACATATTTTCATCATCAGATCAGTTTAGATTAATATATATAGGTGTATAAGATTGATCAAACAATTAAACATTAACACTTTCAATAAACATTACTTTTTTTGTTTCTTTTCCCCTTTCTTTTTTTAAAAGTTGACATATTGCATATTGTCCTCACGGTAGTTCTACAGAGCAGAGTGTGTGGGCATGATCCACCTCCCTATTGATGTTGCTAAGAAAAAAAAAAAGGAGAGCCCGGCAGGATGGCTCAGTGGTCTAAAGTGCCTGCTTAGGAAAGCTTAGGCGGTTGCAGGGACCGCGGTTCCAACCCTGGCACCACATGCTGTGCCAGCCCTGCCCTCAGAGCAGGCTGAGCCGGCCATAAAAATAAATAAACAAACAAAAGTTCTGAAACAAGAAAAAAAAATAAAATTAAAAATTATTTAAAAAAAAGGAAAAGAAAATTCTTCTCTTTGGACTAAGAGGAAGCAGATGCATATACAGTCAAATGTTCTGCAATTGCAGTG